>CAUYQV010112049.1:0-15469 GCA_963574575.1 Galagoides demidoff
TGGTCCCAGCTACTTGGGAGGCGGAGGCAGGAGACTTGCTTGAGCCCAGGAGTTGGAGGTTGCTATGAGCTGTGATGCCATGGCACTCTACCCAGGGGGATAGCTTGAGGCTCTGTCTCAAAAAAAAAAAAAAATTAAAAATATGAGGTTGGATAGTTTGTTTTAGGAACACATTCTTCAAGTTTACTTAAACCTCAATGCTTGTCACACCAGGGAATACCCAGGGATTTAGGAAGGTAAATTATTGACTGACTTTTGAGGTCTTTTCATTTCATTTCATGAGTCTATGCATTGCTGAGCTCTGGAAAAAAATCTTTTCCAAATTTATAAGATAGAAGAGCAATAGTTTCATGGATTATAATGTTAATGGTAATTAGTATTTTTATACCAGCAGAAATTATAACTAAAACTTAAGGTAAAGTAACCTTGTCATACTGACAGTGTTAGAATGGATTTTAGTACCATAGCATCAATTCTGCCTTTTTAAGGAAATCCGCAGGCAGTCGTTTTTGTGGTATGTTTTGAGTGATGCGATGCGGCTTGTTTCTGTTTCTATTACTTGACCATTGTTTTACTTCATATGTGTTTCCTTTGGTCTTTATCTTCATGGTAGGGTCAAGCATCGATAACTTCATACGTTCACTGAGGCAACAGAACATCGCTTTAGAAGTGGATGCTTTGGGAACTAGAAATGGCACAGATGAGCCGACATACAATGGTGCTATCATTGTGTCAGGGGATGGAAAGGTAGGTTGGATGCTCCTTGCTGTATTTCACCAAAGATGACCTTATGGATGTGAAATTCAAACAATTCATGTCAAGGACACGGGAAGGCTAATTTGACACAAGCAAATGGGATAGTTCTCATTTTCATAGGAGAGGCTGGACTCCCACTACTTGCCCACAGCCTTCAGTATAACACATATAATGAATTGTTGTTGGCTCTATTCCTTCTTGTGTTGTATGCAATGCTGTAATTAAAAATTCATTTAGATCTTATTATCAGTTGGATTCCATTCCAATAATTAATTTAAATCTTATTCTTAGGTAGAGGTGAGAACAACTTCCTTGTTGAGATTTGACCTTTGCGTTTCTGTTTGCCCCATGTCCATAGTGCTTCACTCACTGATATCCCCTGCCTAGACCTTGTAGGAGTTTGAACCAGAAAGCAATATAGTAGCCAAGTGGGAAAAGGTGAGACCACGTTTCTGGCACAGCTCTTAGGTGCCAGAAAGTGTGACCGTTTATAGGTCATCACAGTTCATCTTCAGGAAAAATTGCCATGCCAACAATAAGTCAAACATCTCCTTCAATCCAACTAGTCCTCAATGTATCGTAATCGAATTATTTTCCAGTATTCTTAGAAAAATAGATTTTTTTAAATGGCAGCCTTGACATCAATAAAACTATTGCTTTAGATAACAAGTTAGATATAATATTTTATTTATGATAATAAAATTATGAAAAGCTTGCCTATATTGGACAATATAGATAATTATCTTACTTACATTCTTTTTCTCTGAGGGAAAAATAATCACATAATATATGAAGTGAGTGACAAAAAATGTATACACATTTTAAGAAAGGAAAAAATGGTGTGGTATTAAAATTGTAATACTCTAGTCATGTTTGACTTATGCAATTATAAGAGGTGCTCAAATGTGACCTGTATTTATCTTTTGTTATGGGTATATCATATTTTTAGTATTACAGTTTTCTTTCTTTCTTTCTTTTCTTTTCTTTTTTCTTTTCTTTTCTTTCTTTCTCTTTCTCCCTTTCCCTCCCTCCCTCCCTCCCTTCCTTCCTTCTTTTCTTCCTTCCTTCGTTTCTTCCTTCTTTTCTTTCTTTCAACAGAATCTCATTTGGTCACCTTCACTATAGTGCCCTGGTGTCATAGCTCATACATTTTTCCAACCTCAAACTCTTGGGCTCAAACGATCCTCTTGCCTCAGCCTCCCAGGTAGCTGGGACTATAGCATTGCAGTTTTAATACCATACCATTTTTTCCTTTCTTAAAATGTATATACACTTTTGGGGCACTATCTGTATGTATAAAATAGGGCATTTAAAAAGAGATTGTACGTGTAAGCTCAGCATTTGCAAAAGCCTCTGCTTTCACTATAACTCCCGCCTGCCTTCTGCTTACTGAGTATCCATCAGTTCTTTACTTAGAAAATGAATGTGTGACATTTAGAAACAACTTGTGTAGCTGTGTTAAAGTGAGGTTGCATTATGGAATTTTACATTTTTTGCTGCTAGAAACCGTTTTAGGTGTTTTGTTTTGTGACACTTAAGCACACACACCACATGGCTGATTCCTTCAAGTATACCGGGCATTAGTCAAATGATATGGGTGATGATGATATTAATCACATTTATGCTTTGGCCTTACTATGTTATCAATAATTTGAATAATTTTGTATCATACACATTCATTAAAATTTTGTATTTGCTTTTTGAGAAGTTAGATTTGACATTTGTTGTGTTTCAGGATCACAGATTTTCAATAGCTTGTAATACAAAAAGACTCAATTGCTTTCCTGTCCTCATGGATGTCCTTAGCAATGGGCTGCTTGCCACTTTTAATTCTTCAGAACACATCCGGACTGACCGGTGCACATATTTTTTAGTAAGTACAACTATATCTCACTAATGCTGACCTGTCAGAAATTTTCAGAAAAGTTCTTGAAATGCTAAAATAGCATCATATTAATTTTTATGAACCTATTCTTAAATAAGTTTATATTTTATGTACAACATATAAGTGTATGATGTGTGTGTGTGCATATATATATATGTATGTATTTATACGTACTACTCAGCAATGGTTAAGTAACATTAGAACCTGATTCAGATGACTGGGAGTAATAAAAAATACAACTAATTGGAAAACAATTATGACTTTTGGCCTAGGATCCGTCACCATCTGTTTTCCCAGGTAGTGGGACATAGTTGGAACAGTCAAGAGTCTTAAAGGCTGGACTATGTGGCCTTCTTAAACAATTTGACTTCTGTAGGACTGCGTTTACCAGTCCACAAATAACACAGATACAAAGTTCATCACAGGAGTTTCTTAAGAAGTGAGTGGGAGGCAATGTGAGCACCAGGCTAAGCTGGCCAAGTTAGTGTGGGGACCAGTGCTGAGGTGCAGAAACAGGAAAGCCACAGGTACTCAGTAAATCTCCCTTCTTATCATTACTGCTGTTAACGTTATTTTTCCTGGGAATGCATCAAAAGAAGCTTCTATCAAAAAAGTCAGCTTTGACTAGATCATGGGGCCAGCTGAGCTAGAAGCAGGAGTGGTTCTTGTCTCAAATGCGATCTCAGATGCTGTGAGCAGAATATCCAGGTGGGGTGCGGCACGCACATCTGTGTCACCACGTCACCCCTTTCATCTTGCTGTGTTGCGCTTCCCTTTTCTGGTTTAAATGACACCTTGGGCACACTCTATGGCTTCTCTGTCACTCTCTGTAGCTTCATTAGGAATTATTCCAGTACAGTCCAAAACTTCAATTTCCTCTCAAATTCCAGCACTGCAGGGTTAATTTGTGATCTAAGTGACACAGCAGGGTAGAGATGGGCTGATTTGCCTCTTATTCCCCTTTATGGTCTGACACCTTGTCATAGAAGACGGGGAGTATGGGGCATGTTCCAGCTCTGAAACTCCCCCCTCTTTCTTTCCTATCTGAGTAAAACACTGCTGGTGCTGGAGGCAGAGAGAAGGGTGGGAGGTGGAAGTCACCTGTGGTGATGGTACTGGGAGACATCCGTGTTTTCTCTAGTTACATCTGCTCTGGTGGCCTCTACTTACGTGGTCACCACAGCCCCGGTGACCCGTGTGAGTGTCCTCACCCCAGCCCCTCCTGGGGATGAGGGCACACTCAGGGTGGGAGGGCAGAGTTCCTCAGGCTGCTGCAGAGAGGCCCACAGCATCAAGCTTCCTCCAGCCTACATTGCTCATTTTCCACGTGGCCGTCATCCAGGGCATTCCACAGTTTCTGTCCTTGCGTTAATCTCTGTGCTTCTTCAGAAAGAGCAACAAGAGCTGCTGAGTGTTTCTCCGGTGCTGTCTGCAGGCCACAAAGTTTGGGGGTACAAAGGGGGTTGGCACATCTTCTCCAAAGCACATCATACCTCTGTCCTTTCAAACCACATTTCGGCAGTCCTCCTTCCCCCAGGATCTCTAGGGCAAAACCCAGTATTTACTGTGAAATTGATATGTATTAGCATATTAAATGCCTGAACAAGACATTCAGTTAGTTATTATTCTTATTACAATTTGTATATCCTTTATTCAAAATACAGAGCACCAGAAGTATTTCAAATGTTGGACATTCTCAGATTATTGAATAGTTACTTGTACCTAATGAGATATCTTGGGGATAGGAGCCAAGTCCAAACACAAAATTCATTTATATTTCATATATACCTTATATATATAGCCTGAAGGTGATCTTGTATAGATTATCTTGTAATATTTTTAATAAAATATGTTAATAAGCTGCATATTGTACCACAGTATTTTGACTGCAACCCATTATATGACGCTAAATGTGGAATTTTCCACTGTGACATGATGTTGGTGCTCAAAATTTTTGGATTTGGGAGCATTTCAGATTTGGAGTTTTCAGATTTGGGATGCTCAAGACCTATTATTATTATCAGACAGCTGAGGAAACTGAAGCACGTAGAGGTGCCAAATGTGTTTTATTATCTGTTAGACTCATGTGGACTGGTCCATTATCTGCATAACCGAGAATAGGACCTTCCTGAGAATGAGCCAGCAGCCTGAGTTCCCCACCTTTGGAGATGTCTCACCTACGAAGTATTTGCTACCCACCAGCCCAGCTGACCTTGAGCTCTCAGATGTAGATAAATTGTCTGTCTTTGAATTGCCACTGCTGGTTTCCCTACCTGGGACCTGGTATTCTCTTGCAATTCTACTTGAACCTGAAGCACAGGCTTGCTGTAGCTCCAACCTGTGCTTCTGACCCCACTTGAGGATTGTCATCATTTATCAGGGTGTGCTAAATGCTCCCACCTGGTCACTCCATGTTGTAGCCACTCATCTCATATATTTGCCTGTGGACACCTGACCAAACTACCCAGTTGGTTTCAAGTGTCTTTCTGTAGGTCTCCTTCGGGCTGACCTGTATCAGACTCTGACTGTGGGTGGGTAAAATTTAATGAGGACATAATACATTGTTTATGAACCAAGCCACGAATAAGGGGGCTGGCTGTTGAGATACATTGTGAATTTGCCATCCCCAAATCTTTCAAATCAGGAAAAACAACAGTGGTGTCATCAAGCAAGGATATGAGATGGGTGATACAGTCTTTAGTGCCCTTTTCTCCTCTTCCAGAGTCTTATTCACCACATCTATGTCTTTATTCAAATAACTTTCATATGCTATAAGATCTCAGAGGGGTGCCAGGTTTTAGGATAGGGAGAAATAGGAGACTGAAAAACTCCTGATAGAGGTGACTTGGATATAGTGGCCCAACTGGTTATAGGCAAGGCTTGCTACAAAACTCAAGGTCCTCATCAACATGCACAGGGTTGGTTTTTTTTTTAATCAATGCCTTTATATGGATCACATGTTGACCATTTTTCCCTGAGCTACATTACTCTTCTTTCCTAACATCTTCCTACTCATTCATTGTTAATTTATTGAAGCCTCAGCCCTGCTATACACAGCAGTGCATGTGATACTGTAACCACAGGCCAGAGAGTGGCTCTGGTTCCATGTCTGCCTCACACATTGTTAACTGTGGACCTTTCCCAATTCATCTCACTTTCTTGACTTTGCTTCTTCCTAAGTAAATCAGGATACATGTTGAAAATATCCACGTTGGTACAACACAGGATAGAAAATGAATATGGGTAAGAGTTACACATAGGAGCTCGGAAAGTGCTTTGAGTGGTGATCCCAGTTCATTTATGTGAGTAATTGAGTTAAGAAAGTACCAATGAAGTGGATGCCCAGTGGCCGTCAGCTCACCATGTTCTGCGTGATTTCAGGAGCACCCGGGTTTTAGGCACCTGAGCAGCACCTTATGGATGCCCGTGGCAGCCTCTTCTGCACCTTTCATTGCAATGAGCAGCATCAGTGACAACAAAGTAAGGAGCGTCCATCAAGTCCTCCCATCTTATCAACATCTGGGGACCCTCCCCCACCCTTACAGCCATAAATTGACATGCGGATGGTAGATCTAATTTTTTGTGCTTGAGGCAGTAAATAATCAAGCACTTTAATAATAAACTGCCAGATATGATGAAAATGCTATTTTTCTTAAACAAATATGAGGCCTCAGGAAGGACAGCCTCGTAGATCTCACCCAGTAAGACAGAATGGCAGCTTCTAACCATGTAGCCCTTATGGGCACTCGGCCCTTGATATAATCACCTCCCACTTCCCATTGGTGGTTTCCACGTTCTGGATGGTGGCAAAGCTGCTCTGTTTAGCAGCCCTGAACAACTTACCACAGCACTTTGAGTTATTGCTGGGGGGGAAAAAGTAAACTTTCATTTTTGTGATGTTTTTCTGTAAAATTCAAGAAGTCCATAACTGACTCTTTCTGCCTCTCTTTGGTACTTCTGATGCCATTGTCCCCCCGTCTCTGAGTCCTGGTCATCATGAGCTGATGTGCAGATGTTTTTGAGGGGCTTAAACTCACTTTAATTTATTCTGCTCTTTAACTATCCCCATCTTTAGCAAATTCTTTCATGAGAAACACAAAACAATATTCTTTCTTTACCACACATTCACTTTTTTCTCCCTACATCTCCTCTCACTTTCTCTCACACGTTGTTCTGAGTTAAACCTCCCTGAAATAAACTCCTGAGTCTTCCACTGTCAGGCGGTGTGAACACTGAAAGTTGGTTAATCCTTCTGTGCCTCATTTTTATCCCCTACACAGTAGACATAATAGTTTCACCTCTTAGCAATGAGATTCTGTGCGGCTGTGGTGGAACAGCACCTGTAAATCACCTGGAGCCATCCTTGGTGTACGGTAACCTACCCACGGATGCTGGTGCTTGATGCCCAGGTGTCCAGGGTTTGGTCCTAGGCCGTCTCCATTCTCCACACAGTGACAGAGTAACGTCTTAGCAGCACAGAGCTGACCGTGTGGGCTCCCTGCCTAAATCCCTTCAGGGCTTTCTCAGCATGTGAAGGAGCAGGAACCAAATCCCTGCTGTACCTGAAAACCCACAGATGATCTGCACCCGGTGTGTCTCCACCTTGATCTGATGCCACTGTCACCTTGGTAATCATCCTGCAGCCACACTCATTTCTTCCCAGTTTCCCCCAAACATCAACCTCTCCCCACTGAAGGTCCTTCTCTCCTGCTGCCCTCTCTACCTGTCACCTGGACGATTCCTATCCTTGCCCAGACCCCATCTCATACACCCCTTCACAGGGGACCCTTCTCTGACCTGACCCCCTAATGACAACCCGTTTCCCTTTGAAAGGTTCTCAGATGACTCTGAACCCTTCTTAGCACTTACACAATTTTAATTATGTAGCTATCACTATATTTATTTGCTTACTGTCTTTATTCCACTCAGTAAGTGCCCCAGGACCAACACAAAGCCAGCCACGTATATACATATTATATATTACATCAGTTAATGAATAGCAAACATCACATTGTCTAACAGGTCCTCTCTGTCATCCTCTTTTCTGCCTCCTTTCAGATGCGCTCTACTTTCCAGAATATTTGTCTGACTTAAAACTTTTATTTCCTAGTAAATCTCTTTATATAAACTCAATTTTAGATTTTAAAAAATAATTGCTTTTCCACTTAAAGTAGTCCAGGTTATATTTTAAGACTTTGAGTTATGACCATCAGTGTAACAACACGGGTCACAATATCAAAATACATATGCCAGTTTTCATAACGTCACAGTAAGGAGTATGATTTCCATCAAGACAATGAGAATAGTGCAATAATTTAGAGGTTTTGGTAATGCCAACCCAAAAAGATTTTTAAAAAATAAAATTGCCTAGTTATATGACCATTTCTTAGACCCAAAATAAAATGCCAATTATAAATGAACTGTTCATATTTAGCAGAAGTTTTAAGAATCTTACAAGAAATGGTGAACTTATTTCTGTAGAACCTCGTGCGATTTGCAAATCTTCACATCAAAGGTAAGTTTAGCCTGGGAAAGAAAAGAACGAATGTCTTTACTGACACAATGCCCAGTTATCCTATGATGAAACATTAGTTATGTTGGTGCATTTTCTCTTTAGACAATGAAGTCATGACAAGGTTTGTAATATTATTAATGCCTCTGAACAGGCATGTGGCACATGGCAGTGTCACGTACCAAATGAGAATAAGATTTGCAAAAGGTATATGGCAAAAATGAATGCTTTAATGATGATACATCTGCAATTGCCCAAACTTTTCAGAACCCTTTGGTGCTTTTTCCAGATAAAAGCTCATTCCCAGCTGCGGGTTTCGGGCCTCTATGCCTCTGCTTACTGGTGTGGACAGGCGCTGGTGGACGTTCTCCTGTACTTCCTGATCCTCCTTCTAATGCACACAATAGAGTTCATCTCTAACGCAGAAGAGATTACATTTGTAATTAAAAGCACGTTAATTCATGTAAGTGGAAAAAATTAAAAAGTGATTTTATTAGATTATTTTTTCATTAACACAGTAACGTTATTGATCTTAAATCAAAGAACTTCAAATTACCTCAGCTATGGCACAGTTTAGGACAGTTGAAAGGTAAGTATGAATACTTTTCTAAATAGTATTAACCTGATCCAATCTTAATGTTTCTGTTTTCAGATCCTATGTGACATTGGCTATGCCTCATCTCTTGTTTTCTTGACATATGTGATTTCATTCATTTTTCGCAATGGGAAAAAAAATAGTGGCATTTGGTCATTTTTCTTCTTAATTGTAAGTTTGCATATCATACATATTATTATATCTTAAAACCACTTTTGAGTAAATTTTAGAACTTATTTTAACATTTGTACTAAGGAGACTGGAAGATTGCTATTACTCTCCCAAATTTCTAATTACTCTAAGATAATCATATATATATCAAAAATCTACTGTGTGTGGGTGTGTGAGCACATCTCTGGGTCTCTTCTCTCCCCTGAGCTAGAGATGTATACCCCCAATTCACTTACAACTGCACTATACCAGAACCATTCATTCATTTTCATTGCCATGGTATTCTATTCATGGAGAGGCTATGATTTATTTATTCATTATTTAAGAAATGTCTTGTTTTTAACTGGTAGAAATAATGCATTCATAACCTTTTCTGTATGTATTTTGGTGAAAATATATATAAGTACTTTGAGGTATAAACCTAGCAATGGAATTTTTATGTCATAAAGTATTCAACTTTATGTTCAGCTTTAGTAGATATTGCCAGTTTTTCAAAGTGGTTGTACCTCCAGCAGGGTAAGAGAATCCCAATGGATTATCTGAAGGATGCTTTGAGTCTGCTCAGATTTGGAAGAATGTAAAATAAAACACAATGAGTAAAAGCAAGTTATAAAATAAGAAAAGATATCAATTTTTTTATTTGAGTTAAAAAATAAAATTCAGCTCTATATTGTTTATAATACATCTAAATTATCAGCAATGACTTAACAGGCATTTTTTTTAAAAAATAAGAAAATTATAAATGGCTACACAAATATCAGTGAAAGTTGAATTCAAGACCTAAACTCTTAAATATGGAAAAAGAATATATTGACAAAATATAAATTCCATGAAGAAGATGGAAGGTTCACATTCTATTTTGTTTAGTAAATAACACACAACAAAATACATAACACAATCATCTCTAAAAATACAAGTGGAACTTAAATCACTTGTTTGAGATCTGAAAAATGATGTAGGAAAAAATGAATCAGCATGTAGAGACTTAAATTAAATGCTATGCAAATTTGATTTGATTAGATGTGTGGACAGAGAACATCTTTACTAGTAGAGCAAGGTAGAATAAAATAAAGAAAACTGAAGTAGAAATGTGGTGGCCAAGGAGAGAAGTCACATAGAGTGGCAACTAACTCCACTTCCACCCATGACAGCAGTTTTAATGAGGAAGGTTAGTTGATAAAATACTGACAATTAGCTCTGAAAAGATGTATTAGAGTGCCTGAGTTGCCATCCTAGGCAAAGGGAGACAAAATCCCTTAGGAGGAGAATGCCTTGCCTAGAGAGAGGGATGCTAAGGCTTGCTATTTGACAGGACTCTGAACTGGAGTGTGGTCCAAGGAACAAGAGTGTGCACACCCCTTGGCAGTGAGATGCACTGCCTATTAACTAGGTAAAGTGAAAAGTGAATCAAAACATTGGACAGCACATTGTACCCCATGATTGCATTAATGTACACAGCTATGATTTAATAAAAAAAAAGAAAAAGAAAAAAACATTGGACACGACTAACCGCATAAAGCCAGAAGTCTCATCCAGCCCAGGGTTCAAAGGTGTTGATGGAAAACTATACCTGACATCAAAATATCACTCAAAAGAAAAGAAAAGTAAATGATGGCTAAGAAAGCAAAGGTGTTCAAGAGAAATCGTAAATCTATTTGAGCAATTAGAAAGTCTCAGTAGAGCTGCATATGCTAGATACGTTCAACCTAAAAAGATCGTCCGTGACAACTCTCAAACACACAAGGCAACATAAAATATCCAAAGTTAGAGCAGTACTAATGACAAAGAAGCAAACACAGTAGTCAAAAAAGATGTGGAGCAAATTAATCTCCACTAGAGCTTTTTCTATAGTTTTGAAAACAAGCATGAATTTACTAAGACAAAAGCTCAGTTTCATGATGACAAAACACCTTAAATGGGGGCAGCATCTGTGGCTCAAGGAGTAGGGCACCAGCCCCATGTACCAGAGGTGGTGGGTTCAAACCTGGCCCTGGCCAAAAACTGCAAAAAGCAAACAAACAAACAACAACAACAACAAACCTTAAATGGAAAAAAGAGATTTCAGAGCTGCATAAGCATGCTAATCATCAGTATAATTTCTAAAATAATTGTGAATTCTAAAAAATGGCTAAATATCTAATTATAGATATGAAATAAAGAATTAAGATAATCCCCATGAAATCCAAAATATAAATGCAAAAATAAAGCCAATCCAAGAAAATAATTATCAATTTTAATATATTGAGTCCATTAGGTATAAATATATTATATAATTCTTTAAATATAATTTAATTCTATGTATGAAATTATAATAGAGAAAATATCCTCTAAATTAAGAAAAACTCCTATAGAATGATCAATACTCATTAAGATAAGAAATTTTGAAATAAAGTCATCCAAGAAGTAAATAGATATCAAGCATGAAAGAGAAAATTTCAACTTCTGAGGTTTATTTCTTACAGTTCTGCATGTCAGCTATCATGAGCCTGTGGAAGGCAAGTGAAATCCCCCTCTGAAATTAAATGTACCCAAGTTGTAGTTCTAGGAAAGATTAGATTTAACTGAAATATGAACTCTGGAAATGAAGCTTTACAAAGCCCCCTTAAAAAAAATCACCCCATCTACTTAAAAACCTACATATGGATGTTTATAGCAGCTTTATTCATGATTGCCAAAACTTGGAGCAACCAAGATGCCCAAGATAATGAATGGATGCTATACCTCCAGACGAGGGAATATTACTGAGCACTAAGAAGAAATGAACTACAAAGTCATGAGAAGACAAAGGAGAAAACCTGAGTGCATGGAAACAAGTGATAGAAGCCAGTCTGGAAAGCCTGCTACATACTGCATGGTCCCAACCACATGCCGGTCTGGAGAAGGCAAAACTATGGAGACAGTAAAAATGTCAGTGGTTTCCAGAGGCTGGGGGAGAGAGGGACTTTTAGGGCAGAGAAACTGCTCTGTATGACACTAGAATGGTGGATACACATCATTATACATTTGTCCAAACCCACAAAATGTACAAGAGTAACAGAGTCTAAGGTACACTCTGGACCATGTGTCAACAGGTTCATTAACTGTACCCACTGCTGCCCTCTGGTGTAGGATGTTGATAACCAGGAGCCTGTGCATGTGTGGGGGTGGGGGCAGGAGGGACGTTCTGTACTTTCCACTCAATTTTGCTATGAAGCTAAAATTGCTCCAAAATAATGCACATTTGACCCAAAAAAAGGAGAAGAAGAAAAAGAAAAAAATCACTCAGGAATAAATATAGCTCCATGAAAGATGAACCACTTGAGATTAAAATGAAAAAATCATCACATTGTACCCCATAAATGCACTAATGTGCATAGTTAGGAATTAATAAAAAAAGAATAATTAAATAAAAATAAATCCATTTAAGAAATAAAATAAAGAATTTAAGAAAATAAAATTTATTGTAAAAGCACTGGTAGGAGCCACAGAATTCAGTTAAATATTTATGAAGATTAAATAACTTTAGGATTCATGGTTATAGTATACTTAAATATTTAAATGGAAAATATTTGTAAAATTGAGTATTTATTTTTATAATCAGGGATAACTTTAATAATAAAACCTAAGAAAGTTTTAAAAAGAGCTCATTTAGGAGCGGCACCTGTGGCTCAGTGGGTAGGGCACTGGACCTATGTGCCGAAGGTAGCGGGTTCGAACCCAGCCCTGGCCAAACTGCAACAAGGAAATAGCTGGGCACTGTGGTGGGCACCTGTAGTCCCAGCTACTCAGGAGGCTGAGGCAAGAGAATCGCCTAAGCCCAGGAGTTGGAGGTTGCTGTGAGCTGTGTGACACCACGGCACTCTACTGAGGGCAATAAAGTGAGATTCTATCTCTACAAAAAAAAAAAAAAAAAAAAGAGCCCATTGATAAATTCACTTGGAAAAATTAAAGACAACTCTTTAAATAAAAAGATAGCTGAGCAAACACTGAAATAAACTAAAAGAACAATAATAAAAAATAGTCAGGTGTGAGTTATTACAGAATGTAATGATGGGTTTCTTTTAGAATCTATCAAACTCAAAGAGGAAACATTCATGGGTCAAGAAAATGCCACATAGTTCCTTAAAAATGCCTAATAAAAGAAAATATGAATAAGGAAGGACAAATGGCCAACACCCAATGGTAAACATCATATTAAATAATAAATGGTAAAATTATAAGATTCTTTACCTACTGTCAGCAAGGACACTTACTGTCATTAATTATGACATCCTGTGTCAGTGAGGCATGCAGAATGGTCACTCTAATTCACATAACTTACTATTTGGAAGATGAAGGATGTTTATGGTCTATTGCAAAATGAAAAAAGAAAAATGCAGAATAATAGGTAATAATATCTTCATCTAAATCTGGATTTTAGCAAAAACTCCACCTTATTCATAAGGTCATTGAATTTGAGAAGCACTGTTGTGTCTTTTAAAACATTCGTAATCAATCCGATACAAAATAGTAGCACAACCCCATGTTGCAAAGAAAGAGAAATGATGGCAATACTAACTTGGGGGATGACATTGAAATATGAAAATTTGAAAGACCAATTTCTACCCTCTTGGAAACATTCTAAAATTCAGATTGTTACAATTTAGTGACACTGTGTTATGCTTTTATCTTAGGTCACCATCTTTACCATATTTGCTGTTGAAATAAATATGCATGAGTTGCTATGGCTATTTCTCAGCACCATATTAATACCACAGTATACATTGATTGGCTCTTTATTAATTTTTTCCATGGTAAGTAGTTCTATACCTGTCCTACAGTCATGAAAAAGCCTTTTGAGAAAGCCTTGAATATTGAAAAAAGGTAGATAGACTCCTCAACTGTATAAAATGTACAAGTTTCTGGTTTTGGAAAGCCAATTATCTTGCCACAGGCAAGAGGCATGTTCTCATTCTGAAAGAAGCCCTGTCTTGGTTTATGAAGGTCAAAGGCAAGTCAAGGGAGTAGAATTTTATAGTTCTCATGACAATGCTCACTCCTGGGAACTTTGATCGTGAGGCTGAAGAGATTCCCCCTTTGTGTTAAGTTCTGGGCCTGTTAGATTTAAGACTCTTGACAGACGTGCAAAGAAAGATGTCCACTAGCCACTCAGGTGTACAAGTCTGGAAGTCAATGTATCCGGGTGTGTGGATATTGGAATTGAAGCTAAATACTCGAGATTCATCAGTTTATAGATGGTATTAAAGGCCCTAGCACTGGATAATATGACCTACATGGTGAGTACAGATAGAAACGAAAAGAGGGTCAAGGACTTGATCTTGAACTTTAAAATTCAGAGGTTAGGAAGAGAAGGATCCAGTAAATCAGTTTGAGATGGAGCTAGGGAGACAGGAGAGCAGAAATGGCAGACTCCTGTGGGCCAGAATCTCTGCTCAGAAACTCCTCAAACACTTAAGTATCCGTATGTAAGAGAGTGTGGCAGAAGGGAGCAAGGAAGGCTTTGGGAAGGACGGCGTGATAAATTATCAGTGCTGCGGAGAGGTCTAGAAAGATGCCAGCTGACTACATGGAGGTCACTGGCCATCTTAACGAGGCTTATTTTAATGAAAGCATCAATTTAAAAAGTCCAGTAAGAGTAAGTTTAGTAGCAAAGGTGAGGTGAGGAAGTGGTGAGAGTGGGTATAGGGAAGTGGGGGGTGGCTATAAAGTCCGTGTGCAGTTTGAACCGGAGCACAATTTAAATGGCCACCCTGCACTTCCAGGAATTTTGCCAAAAAGAGCAGCAGAAAAATGCGAGAGCTGATGAATGGGGAGGGTAGGTTTGGTCTGTTTGTGCTGAGAAAGTAGATACCTGTCCTGATGTGACGGAAAGGAGAGATGGGGGCACCTCGGGAGTCACGTCCTCCAATAGCTGGGAAAAACTGTGCATCCAGGGCAGAAGCCGAGGGGTCCTGCCCACAGACGTGGGAACTCCCCACGTGCTGAACGGGAAGCCAGGATCAGAGTAGATGAGCACAGAGGCAGGGAGTTGGTGTTTTTGCTGCAGAAAAATGAGCCGATTCTTCTCTACCCGATTTTACCTCCAAGGGAAGTAAGAGGTGAAGTCATCAACTGATGGTGGTAGAGGAGTCTGGGGGCTCTGAGAGTTAAGGATGCGGAAAGTATTTGATGCTGTCGGCAGGATCGACAGGCAGTGCTCATGTCCCTGTGCCCCACTTTTCAAGTGAAGTCAGCAAAGCTGGGAGGTCTTACTGTGTCTGCTTCTCACTGAGGTTTGGGAAGGCAGGGAGCTGAATTCCTTCGGGCTTGGAAAGTTGGTGGCCGAGTCTGACAAAGCAAAGGACAAGTGAGCTGTGGGCTGTGCAAGGAGGGTTGTACTGTGTCTCCTAAGCTAGACAATGTCCCCTCAGGACGTAAGGGGGGTCGTGGACCGTGGAGGAGAGGTTAGCGTGTTGGAGGGTCACCAGCTCCACATTCAGTGGTCAGGACACTGGGATCAGGAAGCCGGAAAACTGAAACGTGGTGGCAGAGAGGGCAGAGATGGGGGAGCCCGGAGTTCATTCTGGATGTG
>CAUYQV010112050.1:0-19261 GCA_963574575.1 Galagoides demidoff
CCTGTGGTCCCAGCTACTTGGGAGGCAGAGGCAGGAGACTCGCTTGAGCCCAGGAGTTGGAGGTTGCTATGAGCTGTGATGCCATGGCACTCTACGCAGGGGGATAGCTTGAGGCTCCGTCTCAAAAAAAAAAAAAAAAAATTGGTAAAAAGCTTTACACGGGGCCTGGCACAGGGGCGGACTCCATAAATGGGAGCAGTAATTATTCAGCATTGTGTGGCCTGTTGCTATTATCATTCTCATTAAGCAGGCACTGTCTTAGGTGCTGGGAAACCAAAAGGAGTAAAACCCAGCTCTAGCCCTTGAAGAGAGAAAGAGATAAACATGTGAACAGGCGATTCCTGTCTGACTGCTGGGGCCTGTGTCCTCCCCGCCCCCTGCTAGGAAGTGTGATGCTTAGTAAGTACCGAGCAGATCCTGCCAGGGGGAATGACTGACGTTTTCACTGTGTGTTTTTAAATGTAACATCTGTGCACCATGAGAGTTGAACCCACACCGTAGGTTGGTTGACCCTGGCCGGGCTTGGTGCCCTTCTGTGACTTGGGTGCAGCTTTGCTGTCCCTGTCTCTCTGTCTTCTGGGAGCCATGGGCTCCCGACAGCATGGTTTGCTCATGGCAGCATTAGAAGTCCAAAAGCCCAAGTCCATCAGCATATTTGAAGCATTTGCTTATTTGTCCAATTGACCAAAGCAAGTTGCTCGAGCAAGTCTAAGATCCATGGGGCAGGGAAATATACTCTAGTTCTAGTGAGAGAGACAGCAGGGGGCACTGCCAAGGGCACGGTGTGGGAAAGGGGGAAGCATTGGGAACAGTCACGCACCTCTCACAGCGACGTTTGGAGGGAGATGGTCCTTAGCCACGAATGTCTGCCCCTTTCGCCTGGCACATGTCTTATTTTCCAGGAGGCCGGCCTTGTGGTGGCGCTGTGCCAGCCCCCCTTGACTCCTGCCCGAAGGTCTGTGCCAACCACCCAGACTCTTAAGGGCCTGTTGCGGCTTGAAGAGCCGAACTCTGGCTGGTATCGAGTCTGCCCTGGATTCATTATTTACATAGACTGTAAAATAAAGCTTAACTCAAAATTTTATCGTAAGTCAGTGCATCCAAGGGAAGCTGGCAGCTGGACTTTCCCAGTTGAAAGCAGACTAAATAAAAGGAGGAGGGAGAAAAAAGAAGAGCCACAAATAAAATGTCAGGGAATGCTTAATTATATAAAGGTTATGCGTCTGCCTGCATAATCGTTGAAAGCAGCTGATGGCAACAGCTGGCAGGCGAAGCCGGGCTTCAGCTCTGTTTATGTGTTTATCTGGTGCCTGTCACCCTAATGGCTACAAGCAGTATTGATCACAAATTAATTTTGCCTCATTCTTTCTTCTTCTTGGCTCAGTCCTTATCAGTCTCATCTCCCCCACTGAAATAGGAAAGCTCCTGAATCCATGGCAAAAACTTGGGAGTTTTAGGGGGCGGAGACTACCAAGTAACGTAAAAGCAAGCTCTTAGGGTATCCCAGGCGCTAGCCTAGGTGTCTTTAACATTTATAGCTGATTCTTCAAGTACAGCAACTCTGTAAGGTGCAGGTATTACTTTAGTTCTGTTTTATAGATGAGGGTACTGAGGCCCAGAGAGGGTAAGTCACTTGACAAGAGTCACACAGCTTGAGGTAGCCTGGTAATTCTCCTAACCATGGGCCTCCGGAGTGGGTTCTGCGAGGTAGTATTTAGGGATTTCTTTCACTGCACTTGCAGCGAAATTTGAGCCCCTTCACCAAAGGCTCCATGCTCTGAAAGTCCCGACTGCTGCTTGTCTTCGTCCACAGCTTCTGACGTCCCCACCTTGTCCAGCAGGCTGCTCTGCCTTCCAGTTCTCACACTCAAGCTCTTTCCTGCCTGAGGCCTTTGCAGGTGCTGTTACCTATGCCTGAAATTCTTACCCCTGCAGGAATTGCAGCTACGCTATCATTCTGTCTAAGTTGACTATGTCCCTCTCTCACCCTTAATATTCTTGATCACTGCATCCTGTGTGTTTCTTCCAAGGCAGTCATCAGCAGCAGCAATTGTAGGTTTGTGTATCATTGTAGGTCTCCACTGTGTTCTGTAAACTCATGTGAGCAGAGATTACACTTGTTTTATTCACTGGGTGTACCCTGAGCCCAGTATATGGAGGCAGTGGGACTGCATCAGAGCCAGGTCTCTGAAAACAGCTGCCTGAGTTCAAATCCCAGCTCTGCCACTTTTTATAGACTGCGTAACCATAGGCAGATGACTTCCTTCTGTCCTGTGTTTCTCTACCTGTAAAATAGAGATAATGATACGGTTCTTGGGTAGAATGAATTAACTTAAGATATAAAAATGTTTAGTACAGTGCCTACTGTGCAGGAAGTCCTCAGTAAATGTTAACTGCTCTCATCATTATTATTAAGATTATCGTTATTAGCACATGTTAGATAATCAGTGCTCAGTTGAATGGAGGAGTGAATTTCTCATTGCAGAAGGGGAGACAGGACTCCATAGTTCTGTGGGAGAGTTCATTAGCTCTGTTCCCCAGTATCCAACTCAGAATAAGACTTCCCCTTCTGAGCTGACACAGTGTTTAAAGGGTTGCTCTTGTGTTCTGTGCTGGTCTCCGTATTGGGCACCTAACAGTCCAGACCCGATACTACTGTACATATAAGGTAAAGAGGTTTGGAAGGTTGCCCTTTGTGATCCTGTAAATCCTTTTGGTAGAGTTGGACAGTAGTTCTACCCATGGAGAACAGTGTTTTCTTGCTCCTGAAATGGACAAGATGATTCCAAACCATATGGAAGGTGTGGCTGGTGGTCTTCAGGGTCCTGTTCTGGTCTGTTGTGAAAGGTCACTCCCCTTGGAAGGCAGCTGATAGAAAGCTGTAGGCTTATGCTGGGACCTAGCCAGGCATAATAAACAAGGCTGAATTGGAGCTGCTGCAGAACCAAGTTGTTCTGTGCATTGGGACCTACACCTGCAATGCCCCACCACACCCCACACTTCTGTGGAGGGCTCTGTCCTGCATCCTGCTCTCCCCCTCCCTTGCCCCCTGCTGTCCTAGACTTCAACAGGCTCTGCTATGACACCATGAAACATTAGCTGCCTGCCCCCGCTCTCCATTGCTTTCTCCTGCCTGCTGCTGGCTGCTAGGCTGTCTGCCCTCTGCTCACCTCTGCTGGCCTCTTGGGGGCACCACATCAACCTTCAGTTTGTGGGCGGGGATCTGCTCACTGGACACCCTTTACCTTCTCTAGCCTGTGCCCTGTTCCTAAATCACTGGTTACATTTATCCTAATGTAATCAGAATGGGCAGATCTCTCATTGAGGAAAGTAAATTATTGCAAAGACCGTGGCCAGGCTCATTTCAGGCAATCCCTGCATGTGGGGAAGGGGTGGAGCATTGGCCATGGGTGCAGGATGCGGAAACAGGAGGCTGGTGCCCAGAAGAAGCCAGGTGATGACTGGCTTCACCTGGGGCAGCAAAGTCTGGTGGCCAGGCCATTCACCAAAGCTGTCAGCCTTGTTTAGATTTTTCAGTGGAAGTTCATTCACATAAGCAATGATGGGATGCTGGGTGGTCCCAGTTGCCCTTTGATTTTTTGTCTCCAGGAACACCAGCATTCCTGGTGTTATTTGGCATCTCTGTGACTTTAATTTCCTTTTTAATTTCTGTTGTTGGGAAGAAAGAACTCTACGGGGTGACAGTCTGCAAAGGATCTATGTTGTAAGAGCCGTAGGTGTCTTGAATGGCTGAGTAATTTGAACATGCATAGCCGTGTCCAGGTTAAACCCACTGCCAAGTGAACATGTCCAGTAAGCTGAGCTCCATAAACAAAATTGTGCAGGATCAGCCCGGAGGAAGATTCGGTAAAATGCGGGCCGTAGTCATCCCTGATGGTGGGTCATTGGAGAATTTTATGTCTGATTTAACACATTTTCCATTTTTTTCCCACTGAGCACATTACTTTTATATATTTTTTTACTTTTGTGTTTTGAAAGAAACACATTGAAAAATAAATAAAATCTATATCCCTGAACACCTGAGTTTGTGATATTAATATAGAAGACAAGAAAATGACTTGGGAACTAAATATACAGGTTTAAAGAAATGTATGTATTTTATTATTTATATTAATGAAGTACTGACATAATAAAACTGCACATTTACATATGGAATTGAGGTTGGTTAAACAGAGGTTTGAAAGACTATCAATTATGACTAACTACTTTATTATGAAAGTTAGAATCAGAAAATAGAGAGACGAAGAGGGTTTTGCACTTATATATTTGAATGTATGCAGTATGTGCTGTTGAACCCTGGACTGGCTCCTTAATCACTCACTCCATGCCTCAATTTTTCTATCTGTAAAATGGAGGTATAATAGTACCTGCCCATGAGGTTATTTATAGGAAGAAATGATTCATATTTATGCAGTTCTTAAAATAGAGCTAGAACATAGCAACTACTTAATGAATGTTTGCCGCTGCTGGGGTGGTCTTTTTTTTTTTGTGATATTTAGACTTTTGACCATAGTTCCTGCTTCCACGTCAGAATTCACAGCACATAAAGTGACAGTAATATTAGTGAACCTGGGTAGAGCTTTCATATCTGAGCTACCGTGTTCAATTCTTTATTTAGCTTCTCTCATTTGCTCCTCATGTCCAGGTCATACCAGTCACTCTGTTATCTTTGCTTTACAGATCAGGCTGCATGGGCTCAGAGAAGTTAAGTAACCTGCCCATGATCACACAGCTTGTGAGAATTTGATCCCGATTCTAAAGCTCATGCTCCAAGTCACTGTTCTACTACCTAGTATTGTATTTTGTGTTCTCCTGCAGGTATACAAAATATGCACTTGCCTTCATTTTCCCTGGGTCAAACATCCCTTCCAAAGGGATATATATGTCGCGAATTTCCCCAGAGCAGCCCTGGTGAACATAGACTGGGGAGACAGGAGCTGCCTCACACTCGCTGATCTGTGGCATCAGGGGGCCAAGGGGCTCATAACTCAACCATTGTATGGGGGTGGCAGAGATTTGTCTATAAAAACTTAAAGCAATTATGCAACTTGCAGTTAAACTCAGAATGGGAATTGAAAGATGAAGAATTAGTTTCCTGCGTGTAGTACAGACTCTAGGCAAACAATTACTCAGAATCTGTATAAACACCCATCTTGTAGGAATGGGTCCCAGTGAGATAGGGCTCCTCTGCCTCCTGTTAGCTGGAGCATGTTGGTCCATCTCATGGTATAAGAGCAGATTCTTCTGGCCAGCCCTGTGCTGGGCACTTTGACACATGAGCTTCCTGAACCACTGTGCAAGGATCCTGTCCCTGGGGCCTGTGGATGGAGATTCCAGAGGGTTCCCTAATGACGGGCAGTAGCAGGCCTGGGGCAAGGGAGTAGGACTTTATCCCAAGAGCAGGGGGGAGCCCACAGGGCACAAGTACAATCAGATGTGCACTTAGGAAAACCACTCTAGCTGCGGTGAAACAGAGATGGGCAGAGGCGGAGGTTAATATGCAGAGACCTCAGCTGGGAGTCCAAACGGAGGAGGGTGGTGGCCTCCCCAGTGCAAAGGAGGGATGTGGGCTGATGGAAGAGGTGTCAGGGAGGTAGGTGTAACAGGACTCCACTCTAGGCTTGATGTTTGGGGGGATGCAGAGGGGATGATGGCGAGGGAACCGTCCCCCTGCCTTCAGCTGGAGAGATTTAATGGACCTTCCCAGGGGTAAATGTCCTGGTCATGTACAGGAAGGTTAATTTAGAAGAATGTAGTTATATGGATTAGTTCTCTGCCGTCTTCTAACCAAAATGGTATTAGCCTTTTTCTGTCTAAGTCTCCAATAAAACAAAAAATAAAAACCACAGAACAGGTTTTTTTCCTGGCTGGTGAACATCTGTGGCCGAGGCTGCAGCCAGCGCGACCTGCTATTTTGCTGACTCTGATGTGGAGCAGAGGTGTGTGGTCTGGGATGTCCTGTCAAATCCACCCTCGCAGCCATCATTTCCAGAAGCCTGTCCCTGGCCCGTCTGGGAGATGAATAAGGAGCCAAGAGCGGTTCTTTTCGGGGGGGCTGGGGGGGTGAGCCAGCATTGAAGACAGTCTTACGGGGCGTCCCATGCAGTATTCTGGGTGCAGATTTTATAAATCCTTCTCTGCACCAGCTCCTATCCCAGGCTTTCCAGGGGGACACAGAAAAGCCCTGGGGATTGGCCATCACAGCGAGGCAGCCAGAGGCAGCCAGAGCGTGGAAGGAGGCATCCCAGCCGAAACTTCTGTCCCAGGCCTCCTTGCTGGTCCTAAAACCCACCTGGAGCATCCCTTTCCCCAGAATGCACCTGCGTCCTCTGGGTCCTCACTCAGGGAGACCTTTTCTGTCTCCCTTCTATCCAATGGCATCTTCCCCCTTCTGGCTCTACTTTTCCCTGTATTATTTATCACCATTGATAGACATTATGCTTAAATTCGTTCCTGTTCCGTGGTCTCCCCCCATAAGATGGAGCTGATACATTTTATTTGTTTGCACTGCTGTATCCTCAAGAACAAGGCCTGGGACTCGGGAGGTGCTGAGTCAGTATTTGTTGACTAGGTAACAGGAATGGCTGACTTTGATGTGCTGAGACCGCACCTCATAGTTCACTGTGGAGGGGGGTGATGGGCTGTGAACAAGCAATTTCAAGTATGGTGATTCACGGAGGGCACAAGATGAGCACAGTGGCTTCCCTGAGGAAGGGGCATAGAGCTGAGGCCTGAAGGGTGAGTCGGAGTCTGAGGGGAAGAGAGAGGTGGAGGGACTGGCCCATGGAGTGGGGAGTAGAGAAAAGGGAACACAGAACCTGCAGATGAAGAGGGGCAATGTGGAGGGCCTGGTCTGGAAGTGTCTGTGGGTCAGGTGGGACTGAGTCTTAGACACTACGGTCCAGGCCTTGATGCCCAGGGCAGCTGGAGGCCATCGGAGGGTTATAAGGGAAGCTCGGAAAGCAGAAGGCTGAGGAGATGCTGCTTTACCCAAGTGAATGACTCACAGGGTAGGGCAAGCTGGTGCCAGTTTTATGCACAGTCACCTCAGCAGAGAGGGTGACGGCTCCCTGTTTTCCCCTAAGATTCCTCCATCTCTGCCTCTCCCAGCTCCAGTGTGAGCACCCGCTCCGTGCCAGGCTCTGTGCTAATGTCAGGGCCTTTGCTCAGATCAGCCCACGCAGTATTCGTAGCAGCGGGTCCAGCAGCTGTTACTGTTATCATCCCCACTGGGCAGGGGTGGAAGCCAAGGCTCATACACGTGCCCAGGTCCACTCTTGTGGAAGGAGCCAGCTCTGGAACCTGGAATCTGGAATCTAGCCAGAGCTCTCTCCTGGTCCGAGGCCAGTGCACGCCATCCGTCTCTCTCAGGAACTGGCTCTGTCATTCTTAGGATTCTGGCGTTTCCATCCTGTCCTTGTGGTTGGCCAGAGGCCTCTACCTGCTGCCCTGCTTAGCCCTGGCCTCTCCAGGAGGCCCTCACCTGACTTCTTTCTGGAATCCAAGCCGAGGTGCATTAGTCTGAAGATCACTGCCTTCTCCCAGCTCTCTCCGGCAAGGAGTCTGAACGCAGCTCCCTTCCTTCCCAACACAAGTGAATCACAGCCAAGGGGACAGTGAAACTTGAGGATATGCATCAGCCAGCTAGTTTAGGGTGCGGGACCATCTCTCCCTGAGAATAACCTGCTTCAGAGGCTTTTCCCAGATAGAGGGGTTGGTATTTATATGACATGAGGTTTTCATAACGAGCAGAGGCATGAAGTGCCTGGCGGAGTCCTGGAACTAGCTCATTTGTAAAGTAACTACTTCTTTAGTTGCTTTGAGCCTGGAAGACATTGTAGTAAAATAAAAGACTAGGTAACTGACTGCATTTTTATGCTTATTCTTTATGGCTGGACATGCCATCCCTGTTATGTACTGGTGAAATGTACAGGTAAGCCATTTTTAAGTGCAGGGTTCAGTGTTAAATGTGTTCATGTTCTTGTGATGATTTGCTTTTTAAACTCTGGAAAAGAATACCTGGGTGTATTAATTTGGTCCAGAAAGGTTAAAAACAAGCATATATTACTTCCTCAGCCACTCTTAATAGCTCCCGATGGTTGGGTTGTTTATTCCAGTTTGCATAGTCTGTACCTCACATCCTGCTTTATTGAACCCACCTGGGGCCTGGGCTCTGCTGGGTGAAGGACCAGAGCCACCTAGGCGGTAGGTGGTCTTCATTTTGGGCGTGTTTTGGCGCCATCTAGCGTCTGTGGGGCCTTGTGCCGGCTGGGCTGAGGCAGCTGGATTTTCTGTGCTTTGGGTGGAAGCTTTATAAAACCCAAATGGCTTTAAAAGAACACCAAGGAGATGTTTGTCTTTTTAGATCAGCTGGCTTTTTTTTTTTTTCCAGCTCTGATCCCTTGGAAACTTGCAGCTGAAATTTATTTCATTAACAGTCAGAACAGTTTGTCCCTTTGAAGCTCAGACAGGGTGAGATTAATATGAACTCCATATTAAGCTATTAAGTGTCAGTTTGGCAAACGTATTTACAAAAGAGAGCTGAACACAGAAAATGTAGGGTTCTTTGGCATGCTCACTGTCACTTATTGGGAAATACATCTTGGTAACCAGTTTTGGAGTTAGAGAAGAGAAAAAAGAAAAACACTGTGTGTGTGTGTGTGTGTGTGTGTGCATGACCACCTGCTTTGATGGTGTGAGATGCAGACCTAGATTTAACCTTCCTTTCTTTCTTGAGCTGGAACTTGGACTGTCATCTTGAACTGGCTTTAGATCTTGAAAAAGATCGATTTCTGTGTTTGAGTCTGTCATTGGTGGGACAGTTCCTGCTGTGCTATGGTCTTCCAGTCCATCTGCTGTTTCTGGGAAGATGTTCTCTAGTTATAATCAGAAGACCGGCTTCTTGATCTTCTCTGCTAACTTCAGCTTCTGGAATCCCTATATCTCATCACCGTCATCATAGCACGATGAGCAGGCCACATTCCTCCCTTTCTTGGCTTTCATACCACAGACGTGGTACCTTCCAATCCCCCTGGGCAAACTGTACTTCAGTTTGAAATGCACAAATCCACTCTCTGTCCAAATTATGTAAAGCATCTTCGGCATCACAGACATCTTCAAATTGAACATACATAAGCAAATCCTCTTGGATGGCAGGCGTCGACACTGTGTGGTGCATCCACCTCAACCCTAAGACCGTGACAACGACCAAACTCAACACCCTGTGTATCTTCAGACCTGGTGTCATCGGCCATGTTCCTGACCATCAGCGACTTGTCAGCAGGGCAGGGGAAAGGAGGGCACAGATAGTAGGACACGACAGCAGCGTGAGTCTCGGCTGGGGTCACTGTCGGTCTTAGCAACTGTCTGTGGCCCTTAAACACACACAGCTAGAGGGCCCTGCTGTGGCAGCCACCAACCTGGAGAATTGTGGATCAGATATCCCTGGAATGGAGATAAAACCAGAAGGACGTCAGACATTTATCTGGACGGACGACCAGACACAGGGGAAAAACTTAGGTTTGTTTGCATGTTACCTCCTGTAGGGTAAAACTCTAACATCAGCGATTGATGGAAGGAATGAGGAAGGACATCCAGAGGCATTTCCAGTGAATAGAAAGGCAGATCATAAATTGAAACGCATTATACAGTTCTCATTATTGCAATTTGAGAGGTGTCAGATGCCGCTGACTGTCTTCTTAATACTCTGTGTCTGTTGTTGTTAGGTGAACGAACAATATTAATAAGCACTTTTATCGGTTCCCGTGAAAAATCAACTTCTCTTAATCCTATTTTTCCCATCATGTCTTATGCTGCTCAATCACGATTCTCCCTCCATGGGGTCTGTAATATTTGCTTGTCTGAAAGAAGCGATTTCTTAATCCAAAGGTATGAAGCTCTGAGAGGGAATTTTCCATATTATCTTAACAGTGGTTGGGAAATGAGATGTCTTTGTTCAGAGAGCCCTCTCGGGCCTCCTCTCCTATCACGGAGGAGGCGGCAGTGTGGTGTCTGCAAGGCCGAGCCTCTCAGTCTGGGATCGCTGCAGTGGCAGCCGCACGGGGCCTCTGCCGCTGACCTCATTGAGAGAGGGCATCAGCCGTTCATTCCCTCCTGGGCTCATTCGGTTACAGTTGGGCTTAACTTGCTCCTGGGAACCTCTCATCTTGCTGGAAAATCTGTCATTTGATCTGGAGTAGAAAGAAGAGCCCAGAGTTGGCAAGTGAGTGGTGGATGCTTTGGGCTCTCGGGATACCCGGGAGGCATCATCTGGCCCACACTGCGAGGGCATCACGTGGGGGAAACACTGACACTAATTCCAGCCTCCCTGCCTCTGCTCACTCCTTGCCCAGCCCCTCTGGTGTTCTCAGTCCTCCACTCTCAGCCTCCTTCTCATCTTGATTTTCCCTCTTTCTCTTCCTCACTGTTAATTTTTCCATGCTGTCTCCCCCCACCCATGCCCCCAGAAGAGTTCTACGATTTAAGAAATATGGAGAACTCTGGGGTATCACAAAGTAAAACAAGCTATTTTCTTTCCTGATTGTTTGAGACAGAGTCTCACTGAGTCTCCCTGGGTAGAGTGCCGTGGCGTCATACAGAGCTCACAGCAAACTCAGACTCCTAGGCTCAAGGGATCCTCTTGCCTCAACTTCCCGAGCATCTGAGACTACAGGCAACCACCCAATGCCTGGCAATTTTTTTCTATTTTTAGTAGAACCAGGGTCTTGCTCTTACTTAGGCTGCTGTGGAACTCCTGAGCTCAAGTAGTCCACCCATCTTGGCCTCCCAGAGTGTTGGGATTATAGGTGTGAGCCGTCGCACCTGGCCATGAAACCAGTTTCTTCGCTTTGGGATGTTTCTGAACCTTGCGTGCATGTGAGTAGATTAGAAATTCCTAAGTGGGGGAAATAATATCTGGCGTTTCCCAAAAGTACCCAACCACAGACTTATTTCTTTGAGTTGCATCTCATGGATCGATGCTATCAACAGTCTGGTTCCTGAGGTTTTGCTAGTACATTCTGTCAGGATAAGATATCCCTTCCCTACAATCCAGTTCATCACCTGCGCACTGGAGTCCTGTGGATACTCTATGCTGATTTGCCCTCGTGAGTGTGCTGCCCCATCTCAGAAGGATTGAGCTGAGGCACAAAACTCTGAGTGCCCGGGAGGGTCCGGTTATTTCACTTGTGTCGTGTTAGGCCGACTCCTTCCATCTCTGCAAGGTAGATCTTGTTATCCCCATTCACAGTTGAGACCACCCATGTACAGAGAAGTCAATTAAGTTATTGAAAGCCCTACAACTGGCAAGTAGGAGGGCCAGAATTCAGCCTAAATATTCAGAAGAGACGGTGGAACACAACTCAGCTGTGCTAAGCCTCAGTTATCACTGGCCAGCAACCTGAACTGAGGTTGGCCGGTAAGTAGGGATTGATGGGACCACTCTCTTGCTGTTTCGCTGTATGAATAAAGGACGCTCTTCCTGCTGCTGCAACCAGAACACTTATCTCCTTGTCCTGAACACATTTTAAAATGTAGGGTTCAGGTCAGGCTCAAGGGCTCACACCTGTAATCCTAGCACTCTGGAAAGCTGAGTCAAGAGTATTGCATGAGCTCAGGAGCTCAAGACCAGCCTAAGCAAGAGTAAGCCCCATTTCTACTAAAATTAGAAACATTAGCGAGGTGTCCTGGCAGGCACCTGTAGTCCCAGCTACTCAGGAGGCTGTGGCAAGAGGATATTTGAGGTTTCTGTGAGCTGTAATGATGCCATTGCACTCTACCATACTTCCACAGAGCAGAACTATGTTTCAATAAATACATAAATAAGTAAAATGTAGGGCTCAATTCAAACACCTACAAGTTTGGTTTTTACTCACTCAACTTCTAATGACCTAACCCAAGTGAGTTCATTTTACCTATGGCTCTTTTTGCCAAGACCAGCATATCCTCTATAATTTGAAGACTCAGGTCAAAATTCCGGGGAAAGATTCTGAATGTAAAGCAGCCAAGTCTAGCAGCCCCCGTGGAAACAGAGTCGTGGCAGCCTCCCCCTCACCTGCAGGCAGGCTGGCTCACTGCTCGCTTAAATTGGTTTCCAGGAGGGTTTAAGGTTCGTGAAAACAGTTCAACAGCACCAAGCTGGTATTCATAAGCCCCTTGTACCCACGGACAACGTTATAGATCAATACAATGTATGTTCCAAATTTGGATGAGAAATGAGTACCATTATGACCTAATTAGCAAGCCTCGTATTTTGAATAGATAAATATAATTCCACCATATCCGCTTCTTGAGAAATGCTTCTGCCTGTGCATTCCCCAGCTGCAGAGATGAAGGCAGAGGGAGCCGAGGTAAAAACAGCCATTTACATATTTATTTGCTTCCGTGGTGAGTAACTGTTTTGTCTGCGTGCACAGACGTCTCTAGCTCAGCTGTGCTCATTATTTCTTAAGGTTCAATAATAGGAAAGTATTCATATACTTTTAAATGTCAGACTTTACTGAGTTGACTGAGCCGTACGTAACTCAGGGGACTGTACCCTCGCCCTTTACGCTGTTGTGTTGGAGCAGCATCAACTTGAGGGGTCGTGTCTGAAACAGGCAGTGATGCCAGCTGGCTGCCCACTGCAAGAGGCCCTTCCTTTCCCATGTGTATGTATACGTACGTCACACATCATATGATAATATCATGGTATGTTGTGTACTTAATGCGGTGCCCGGCCCGTGCTCCAGGACTAGATCAGTGCTCGTTTTTATTAACGGTCTCTTTCAGCTTTGGGGACAATGAGGTAGATGGACCAAATCAGGAATTCTCCAACCGAGGTCTTTAAATTCCCAGGGTTCCATAGACACCCTGATGGGGGGATGGGGGTGACCCACAGACATCTCTGCCTTTAGCCAGACTCATGCTAGCTTTATAGCAATACCCATTCTCTCATGCTGATCCGAGACCTGGCTTATCAATGCTATTTGTTTATGATTCATAAAAAAATGGGAATCGGATTAATTAGTACTTAATACTTGCATTTTGGTGATAGATGTTGCAGCTAGACTGCCCTGACACATCTCACTTGGAAAACGCCTCTGGTTTAGAAGATGGCGGTTGTCCAAACATTTGCTCCTTTCCAGGGTGGAGAGGATGGGCAGTTAGGAGGGTTCATGGTGAGGCGACCCTCAGTCTGGATGGTATTTGCCAGTTAACCTTCTCTGGCTCTGAGTCCTGCCTGTCTGGAGAACACAGCTTTGGAACCCAGAAGGGAGCGAAAGCAGCTTCCCTCTGACCTCAGGTTATTACATTTAATAGGGACCATGACAATTTACCTGTTCCTGCACCTTCCCTGCCCGCTCCCCTTCCACTCGTTATCCCCTAGCTTGTGGCCTTGGCTTAAGGCAGGTAAGTGTGCTCACAATCTCAGCAAAGTGCTGTGCTCACTTTTGCGCCCTCCTGTCTCGGAGCTGCCAGCCGGCTCTCTGTGGCCTGACACAGGGGCCCTCAACCTCGCACTAGTGACTTTTGGACTAGCTAATTCTTTGTTGCGTTGTAGGCTGTTTAGCCCCATACCAGAGCCACCCCTGCCCCAAAGTTGTGACAACCAAAAATGTCTCTAAGACATTTTCAGATGTTCCCTAGAGGGCCAGACCTAGCTTCACATCACAATTCCTCCATAAGGACTTCAGTCCCAGCCCGATACATCAGTTAGTTATAGATGATCCCGACTTTGGTCTGCATATGTGTGTGTTCATTTTGTCTCCCCGCCAAGCTCTCACCACTAAAGAATCTAGACGCCATTGTAACTTCTCTGTGTCTCCACAGAGTAGATCCTTGTTTGCTGTGGTGATTTTTAACTAGGGCCTCTCAGCTTGTTGTCGGTTGCCATGGACTGAGTGCGTGATATTTTCTAAATCGTTTCATGCATATTTTCTCTAATCTTTACAACTCTCATTTTAACAGGGAAGATATCTGAGGTTCAGAGAGGGTAACTAACTTACCCGTAGTCACACAGCTGTTGAGTATAAGCCTGCACCCTATGCGCTAAATCCCTCAACACTGCCAGGTCCAGGAGGTCAGTGAGGAGACAGCTGGTATCTCTGCCTGTCTGGGGTTTAGGAGGTCCAGTGCAGCCAGTCTAGGAGATGAGGATGAAGGGAGAGCTGGAGTGCCCTTGGAGAATGGATGTTGGAAGAACGAGTGCAAAAAAAAGGGTGACAGGCTCTTTCCCTCCAGAAAGCAGCAAGGATCCAGCTGAAATGATTGCTCTATAATTGTAGAATTGAGCACTAGTTGGTTGGTTGGTTGGTTGGTTCTTGTGCCATCGCCCTGAAGGCTGTATCAAGAGTGGGTCAGCCTGACATTCTTAGGTAGACTCTGGAAAATGACATATCTCTTACTAGGCTGCGCTCCGTACCAGAGGAAAAGTAAATATTCCCTCTGGCAACCATGAAAAGAATAGTCAGTAGCAATGAGCAGGAGAAGGGGGGAGATTAGTTTTGCCCAGGAAAGCTGCAAGTTGCTACTTCTGAATGTGGCTTACTTGTTCTCCACGAACACTGACCTGGGCAGTTCACAGAAGAGGAAATCCAGTGAACCCTGAGCCTGGGAAGAGATGCTCCCCCTTTCTAGAGGACAGGGCAAGGCCAATCCCAACAGCAAGGGCCCTTTGTACACTACAGAAAACCTCACCCATGTGCAGAAGAGGATTTGAGTCGGGAGATTCGTGTTCTGTTGTTGGGAGCGATGAAAACATTTCATACCCTCTAAATGTCCATCTCTAGGGGATTAGACCAGTCACAGGATAGAATACCATGCGGCACATGAATTTTTAAAAAGAGCAGGATGTTGATGGGTAATATACTTTAAAAGCATGTGCAAACCGAGACTATTTACTGCTTATAGATAGAATTGTATCTATGAAAGTACTAAAAAATGGAGTTTAAGTTTGTGGAACAAACTGAGGAAAATGACGACCTAGAGCTGGGGTTGGGGGGGAAGTATGGGATGGGCAGGATAGAATAGGAGTCCTTCACTTTATCGTAAATGTATTTGTGAGAAGGAGATACCTTTCTTCACACCGGAAATGTGCAAATAGTGGGTATGTGACAAGATCCTAGCTAGTTTTAACTCTGTGCTGTGAGCTTATTTTACCCCCTAGCATTTTTCTGTATTTTTTTTTTTATTAATAGCTCCTCCCTGTGTGGATCTATGTGCAGTACTGGCTTTGTCTCTTGCTCAGGCTGTCATGAGGCTCCAATGGCCGTAATCCATGGGAAGGTGCTCTGTCAACTAGGACAGCATGCAAAGGCAGGGTAGTGTTTATTTAATAAAAATAATCACCTGTCGGGATTTTCTTTGGTCCTTGGCTAAGTAGCTCTGTAGCATTTGGAGGCCTGGGAGAGTTTGCAGTGATTTACACTCTCCGTACCTTGAAGTTCATGTTCGTTTGTTTTGTAAAAACTCCCCAGAGCACCCAGCAGAGATAAAAGTAAAGAGAAAGCAGGAATCAAATTTTTATGTGCGTCTCGGAAGGCTGGGGAGGATGTGGGAGCGGATGCTTCCTTCCAGGAAAACGGACACAGCTGCCTGAATGGAAACCCACAGGCCCGTCCCTGTCCCCAGGCCCAGGTTTTGATCTTCCTGGAGTCACATTCTTTGAAGCAGATCTGATAAACTCTAATACATGCTCGCAGGCCATGGTGTATGCAGTGCTCGGAATAGGAGAGTTGGGTGGAGTGGGGGTACGAAGTCATCTGTGAATAACGGGAGACAGGGATAGTGGAGGAAGGGCTGTCAGCCAACCCGTACAGATGAAGGGCATGTTCAGATCGTGGTTTCTATGGCAACACACGGACTGCGCCAGGTGCCCCCGCCCACGGAGACGGGCACGCTCTGCAGAGGGCTCACCGTTACCTGAAAGGGTAGCCGGCTGGAGCAGGCAGGGTCAAGAGGGCAGCCCAACAGCTGGGCAGAAGGCAGGCTGGAATACAGAGGTAGCCTCATCTGCATTTCCAAAGGCAGTAAATTCTCATTTAAGCTGCAGTATTGATCTGCTCTGTGAAATTGCCATATCAGAGATTTTTTTTTTTCTTTCGCCATGTAATTGGGACTTTTCCCTGAATCTCAGACAGGAGTACAGGGGCTACGGTGTTCCATTTTCTGAGAAAAATAAGCCTCTAATGCTTACCTCCCAACCCCCTAACCCTTCTTCTTTTATTATTTTTTTTTATTTTTGAGACAGACTCTCAAGCTGTCGCCCTGGGTAGAATGCCATGGTGTCACAGCTCAAAGCAACCTCAAACTCTTGGGCTTAAGCGACTCTCTTGCCTCAGCCTCCCAAATAGCTGGAACTTCAGGCACAACGCCTGGCTATTTTTTTGTTGTTGCAGTTGTCATTGTTGTTTTAGCTGGTCCAGGCCAGGTTTGACCCCGCCAGCCTGGGTGTATGTAGCGAGGACCCTACTTACTGAGCTGCAGGCGCTGCCCCCTTCTTTACTTTTGAGCAGCGAAGCCACTCAGGTAGCGTCTGGGGTTGCTGGGCAGACGGTCCCATGCTTAGCAGCCCCTGTGGACCTGTGTCGGGGACCTCTAAAGGCAGTAACACCCTGGGAGCGCTCCTTGGTTTGTGACCTTTCTCTGGTGGTTTTACTCTGAGGAAAGGACGGGCTGCAGTCTAGACCTGGTTCAGATATCCCACTGGATTTGTTAAGTGAGCTAGACAAGAGGCAGGCACGAGAAACTCCATCTGTCTGTTTGTGCCTGCTCTGTAATCCGGCCGTCTGTCTGGGATGTGTGCTCACGTTCTGTTGCATAGCTGCTGGTGGAATCTGGAGGTGGAATTCTTATCTGGTACAGCCTGTTCACCTGCCCACCTTAAACCTGGCTCATCATTAACTCTGACTGTTGGTTTTCAACCTCCAGAACGTCTTAGCTCTCTAGTCCAGGCCAATGAGGATTTGGTTACTTGATCCATGGTGCATGCTAAACCCATGTCCTGCCCCACCTCCTCCTTCCTGCACTTTGAGTCTCAAGGACAAATGTCTAAAAGAAGCCAGGCAGGCGTGTAGTGTTGTCGCCAGTCAGGTGAAATTCATGCACTTTGGAGGACCCATGGTCCATGAAGGGGAAGCCCCCGACTCAGCCCCAGCCCACTACTGCCAAGGAGGGGGCACGTTCTACATTGCTGCATTTTCCAGTTTATTGAAAGGAGTCAGAGGTTGGCATTCTTGTGTGAAAGCCTGATCTTTATATGTTGGAGAAAAAATTCAAAATCTGAAAATCCTGTGCAGTCACGTGAAAACCCACCTCCGAGGTTCACGTAACCCGGAGGATAAGAGGCCAAACTAACCCAACGGGAATTAAGTACAGTTGAAAAAGGAGCCCTATTGGTGCAACCTTTTCATTAATACACGTAAGAAACATGGATTAAGTTTCTGCTGTGTGCTGGGCACTGTGCTAAGTGCTGGACCTTACAGGTGCATAGACCCTGATGAATGGACAGAGGGAATCTCACTGTCCAGATCAGGAAACTGAGTCTCAGCTTGGGGTCAGCCAGGGGTGACTGGAGCCAGTTTCTGAAACCCATCCCTTCTGGAAGCCTGTCCCCTGGGCACCACAGGCGACCTTCTGTAGCCTTGTTTCCTCTGTCTGAAAGTCGCAGAGAACTCCCTGGCTAGAAGGGAAACCCAAGCCCTTGTCCCTCCCTCTCCTTCCACTCTGAATGACAAACCACAAGAGGCTGACACATTAGGTGAATATGGCTTTGACCAGTGTCCTTACCCACATGGCTGGGTGCACATTCTCCAGAAAATAGCTTTGCCAAAAGTCTTGTTAGCCCAGAAGTGACTTCACTTGGTGACTTAACACGACAGAAATTTATTCTCTCACAGTTTGAAACAGAAGTCCAAAATTGGGGTGCTTTCCCCAGGCTCTGAGGGAAAATTTGTCACCCCCACCCTCTGTCCCACCTTCCGGCAGCCTCCAGCAATCCTTGGCATTTTTTCCCCTGTTCTCTCTGCTTCTGTCTTTATCTGGCCTTCTCCCTGTGTACCTGTGTGTCCCAAATCTCCTTCTTCAAAGAACACCATTCGTTGAATTCAGGGTCCATCCTAAATCAAAGATGACCTCATCTGAAGATCTTTCAAACAATCACATTTACAAAGACCTTATTTCTAAATAAAGTCATTGTCATAGGCACCAGGGGTTAGAAGTTGGAGGTAACTTTTAAGGTGGGGGACAGATACAATCTGGACCCACTACACACAGCATCGTGTGCACATTCTCAAGCCATTAAAAATTCCTAAAACAATACATGTTTCAAAATACCCCATCATATGCCTTTGGTAATAACATGGCAGTTCACTTCTTGCCAAGCTCCTGTGACTCTGACCTCTCCCATCACGGCAAGCACCAGCCTTTCTCTGTGCCCTGGGATGTTGTGAGGGGGAGCCATGAGCTTGAGTCTGTTGTACCTAGTATTTTTTTTTCCCCATTAAAATTTTTATTGCTTCTTTTTTTTTTTTTATCATACAAATGGTATGTATCCAGTGTAGAGATTTTAGAAAATACAAAAAAAGAAAATGAAAGTTAACATTCATTCCAGGGATGCTACCTTCCTTGTGTTATTAGTGTTTTGATATCTCCCTGTCTGTGGTTTCAGGGGTCTGGAAGCAGGAAGGAGATCCCTGTGGACACTCCATCAACCACATTGGTATACTCAGGCTATATTTTTCTTGGTGACTACAGGGATCTCGGTTCATTGAGTGGCAGAATTAGCTTTTCTATTCCCTAACTAGGACTTTGCTGCCTTTACTTTTTTCTCCTGCTGCCTGCATTTGGAACATGCTTCTGGCAGTTCGATTTACCACTGGAACCAGAGGGGAAAGCTTCGGTCTGGTAGCAGTTCTGACGAGGAGCATATAGAGGCACAGGGTCAGAGGAGGTTTATGTGGGGGCGGAAGGAGCTTGGAGAGGTGGCCAGGAAGAGGAAGGAGATAGTTCCTGGGTTGGTCCATTTTGCATTGCTATAAAGCCATCCCTGAGGCTGGGTGATTATAAAGGAAGAAGGTGTATTGGGCTCTCCATTCTGGGAACCATACAAGAAGCACAATCCCAGGATCTGCTTCTGGTGAGGACCTCAGGGAGCTTCGGATTAGGGCAGAAGGCGGGGGGGGGGGGGGGGGGGGGGGCATGCAATTAAAAAGCACAAAAAAAAAACAAGTGAGGGCGGGGGTGGGGCCGAGACCCCAAACCA
>CAUYQV010112051.1:0-36654 GCA_963574575.1 Galagoides demidoff
CAAGCTATCCCCCTGGGTAGAGTGCCATGGCATCACAGCTCATAGCAACCTCCAACTCCTGGGCTCAAGCGAGTCTCCTGCCTCTGCCTCCCAAGTAGCTGGGACCACAGGCGCCCGCCACAACGCCTGGCTGTTTTTTGGCTGTAGCCATCATTGTTGTTTGGCAGGCCCAGGCTGGGGATTCGAACCCGCCACTTCAGGTGTATGTGGCTGGCGCCTTAGCCGCTTGAGCCACAGGCGCTGAGCCTTAACTCTTATTTTCTTCTTTTTATTGTGGTGAAAATATCTAACATAAGATGTACCCTTTCAAACAATTTTTATATAATATTGTTAACTATAGGTCTATATTACTTAGCTGATCTCTGGAACAATCATCTTACTCTTACTTTCTTCTATAGAAAATATCAGACCATCCATCATCAGCTTCCTTAATAGTCTTCTGTAGATTCACTCATCTTCTCTTTCCTTCTAGCCTCAGAGGAAGAAACGTTCAACCTCATCTTTAACGATAACCCTTTTGCTCTTTTTCTTCAGTTCAATCAGGTTCTTTCCCATACTCTTTTATGGTGGCCCATTTCCTCCTACCTTAAAAACAAGGCAGCAGCAGAATAACTTTTCCTCACATTATGCACTTGAGCTGCTGCTATCCAATCTTCTATCACGGCTCCTGGGCTCAAGTGATTCTCCCCTCTCAGCCTCCTGAGTAGCACACACTACCACACTTGGCTAATTTTAAATAGAACTAGGCTCTAAGTCTAGTAGGTAATTCCACCTCAAACTCAATATGACTAAAACATAATCTCTCAACTTGCTCTGTATTCTTGTGTGCACTGATAAATATAATTTTGCATATAATTTAAGGAAGTCCATAGATCTCAAGAAGCATGTCATCTTTGATAAAAATACAGTTTCAAGCAATGGGAAAAAGGTGAATTCTGAAGCAAATGCTGCAAGGACAACTCTCCTTCTCACTTTATTCTTTTCATACAGATGACCTTGCTATGAGTGTTTTGTTTGTTTTATTTTATTTTTAGCAGTAGTATCAGGGACTACATTTTATGGTCTTCTAATGAATTTTCAGCCTTTGGAACAAATGATGCTGCCAACCACTATATAAATACAATATGAAATAGTCTTGAGCAGTCACTTTTAACCAGAATATGAAATTTGCATAGAGCACATACATGAAAAATTCTTAGGTATACACTTTAGCTTATACCCTTTATAATATCAACATAAAGAAAAGGATAAAGATTTATGTGCACATTACATAGTATAAATTTTCACAGAATGTTATGAATGTCTAAATCATATTTACCTAGATAGAATTTAAGACAAAAATGTTAGTGGCTTGACCTGAACTCAATGGGTTTCACCTAACTAATCTCAGGTCAAAACTGAAAACAATTAACAGCTTAACGTCTCCTTAGATCAGTGATTTTCAACCAGTGCGCTGTAGCACACTGCTGTGCCATGGGAGGATTTTAGGTGTCCTCTGAATATTTTTAAAGATCTTTAATTAAATTATTTTCAAAAGAAGTTCAAAGCACAGTGAGTATATTCTTTATTTTTTACTCCTTTTTTTTTTTTTTGATCAATATAATTTCAGTGTGCCATGGAAGTTTAACCTTAGGTCCAAGTGTGCATGAGATAAAATTGGTTGAAAAACACGGTGTGAGATGGAATCCTCCCATTCCTGGATGGGTTATTCCCACCTGGTTATTTTTCCTTGTCTAAATCATGGTTTTAAGGGACACATAAATTACTGATAGAAAAGGCTTGGCAGAAACATATGGGTGACCCTTCTATTCAATATGATTTAATTTGTGGTTTAACCTTTGTATAAATTAGCAGCTTGAGAGTGGAGGAGGGAAGAGCTGGAAAGGAGAGTCAAATGAGCACACCCCAGTTAGCAACTCTCCACAGGTGCTTAGCCATGGCTGCTTCCTTCACATGGCCCTGCAGAGGGTACTAGTTCTAAGTAGGGGAAAGGGGTGGAACTGGTTCATGTCAATGAGCTTGTCTGTCTTCTGCAGGGGTTCTTTCCTAATTTTACTGTGGCTATACCACCCTTACTTACTTGAAGGTCTGCAAATCCTGTCGCTCAAGCTCTTTGTTTTCCAGTTTCTCTTGAACATGGTCTAGCTTTGTTTGCAGGTGATTATTTGTCTGGAGAGCTTGCTCAAGACTTAGAGCCAATTTCCTGTTGTCTTCTCTAGCTATATCTAGAGATTTTTGTAGAGGCTCCATCTGAAAAAGAGAATAATGTTAATTCCACTATAACAGATGCAAGAAGTCCATAACACTAAATCACTCCTTACACTGTGTCATCGAGTACCAATGAAACAATAATTAGTTGGTGCCTAGAATATATATGTGAGAACTTATTGCTGACATCTATCATGAGAGTCTTAGAAGGTAATGGGAAGGGTATACATCATTGTTCATCAGAGAGCTGTGGAAAACAGAGCCAGCTTAATTTATCCTAATGTTTAAAAGTTCAAAGTAAATTCTGTTTCCTGATCCTATGACTGACTGTCTGGTCTTACTCTCTAGCAAGATAAAAACTAACATCTCTTCCTTGTATATTATTTCAGAAAAAGCTTATTTATATGAAATACCCGTGTGTATTTTATACATATGCATACTGTATAGATATATATGAATTTATGTACATATACCTGTGAGCACACGTTTGGGTGTCTCCTTATTAATAGTGGAATCACTCTAGCTATTTATGATATTACAAATTATTTTCTAAGCCTTTTAACTTCTGAAATCATTTGTACACAGTAAGTAAAAAGAAGATAGACCACATAAGACAAAGAAAATTAGGCATCATTTTAGTTATGATGGTGACTCATCATAAGACTGCAGATCTATTTCCCATTTGTAAAATCACTCTCTAAAACTCACTGAAAAAGAATTTTTTTTTTTTTTTTTTTTTAGACAGAGCCTCAAGCTAGCTCCCTGGGTAGAGTGCTATGGCATCACAGCTCACAGCAACCTGCAACTCCTGGGCTCAAGCGAGTCTCTTGCCTTAGCCTCCCAAGTAGCTGGGACCACAGGCACCTGCCACAACACCCAGCTATTTTTTGGTTGCAGCCGTCACTGTTGTTTTGGTGGGCCTGGGCTGGACTTGAACCTGCCACCTTAGGTGTATGTGGCTGGTGCCTTAGCCACTTGAGCCACAGGCGCCGAGCCACTGAAAAGGAAATTTACCTAATTGTCATTTTTCCAAAACAGCAAATATCCTAATAAAACTAATAGTATCAATCTTATCATTTACAGAATCCTGGCCTCTACCTCAGTGCTGTGCTGGGCATCCACAACGAGCATTCTCGCCTGCCACTGGTCCACTTCTGCTTCCAGCTTCTGCACCCTCTGTTGGTTGAGAGCCCTAAAAATAGACAGCATAAAAAGAGTGATAACAGGGACAAAGAGAGTAAAAAGAATAATTTAGGCATGGAACTATCTGGGAGTTACATAACACTCTTCTTCCAAGATGCTGAAATAGCATCATGTATATGGGGCCACAGATACTCTAAATAGCTGAAATTTGGTAGATAATGATTAGTTGCCTCCACTTCAGGTTATGAAAAATAAGGCTCCTAGGAATTAAACAACTTGTCCCATCTATGATTCAGTTTGGCTGGATACATTAGCTATCAATACATGTTACTGACTTATGGGCTGATAATTTTACACTATATATGAATACACGTGTGTGTACATATAGGTGTGTGTATATATATATATATTTTTATAAACTGTATAGTAAAAACAATTACCTTTACAAAGATAGGCTTGCTGTTGAAATTTTTGTTTCTAAATGCAATAGGTACCTAGAATTTATGGTGAATGGTAAACAGTATTTGTAATACCATCCCCTTAACTTTTTTAAAATCCAAAGGAATATACTTTCATACTATGTTAAAAAAATGATAATCACAATGAAGTAAATAAAATTCACGTGTTCTCTAAGAGAAGAGAATAGAGACAATATATTCCACTCATACAATATATTTTAGAGGCCCCATTAAAATTTAGACCATTTGATCTTTAACCTAAAAATGAATATTTACACAATTTTTAAACACTGAATGAAGGAGTTTACTTATTTTTTTATTTTTAGAGATGGAGACTCAGATCTCAAACTCCTGGTCTCAAGCAATCTTCCCACGATTTGGCCTGCCACAGTGTTGAAATTATTACAGGTGTCAGCTACCACACCAGCCAGACTTACTTACAAATATGGTTAGAAAGTTCTCAGAATCATTCACCTTAAACAATTATTAATCTTGAAATAGGATAGTAATAAATGGATAATTAACTGAAACTAAAGTAGGCACTTAGCTTCAATTATCTTAACAATTATATTCTGTAGACTCAAGGGTAGAAGGTGCAGAAAGTAGCAAGGGCAAAACAGTAGTATAGCTCTTCCTTTTCTAGAATACATATTCCTTCATATCATGACAAAATAGGGAAGTTCTGAATCTCTGGAAATCATGTTTATTTCTAATTCTAGATTTTTTTCTAACTTGCCAGTTCTTTAGAGACCATTTTACTAGTCTTTTGCAAAGCAAGCAATAGAAAGTGACTTAATGTACCGACTGGACACTGTTCCTTATTACAGCACAGCAATATCAAGCACAGAAAACCCAGCACAGGTACCTTTCTTTCTTGAGGCCTGCAATCTCCGAATCCCTTCGCCCAAGCTCTACTTGTACTTTCTCCAGAGCACCTTGCATCTTACTATGAGAAGCCAACACGTTCTCCAACATGATTGTGACTTTGCAGTTGTCTTCTTTAGCCTCTGCCAATTGTCGCTGAAAGTTTCCCACCTAATAGAAAAAGAAACAAGACAATATATTTGATCCTTTCTGCTTCTGCGTCCCATTACTTCTAAGAAAGATCAGGGAAAGTAGATATGGTAGAATGCTAGGATGAGCAATTAAAGTGTATTTTATTTTTGTGTTTCTAAAGTTATTGTAACTTAGTGAAAAAGACTCCAGATCCTATGGAGAATTCTGCAGCTACACTATTGTCGTGCTACAAAGCACACACTGCCCAGAGACACCCGGTCAACACATCTTGACTCCAGAGGTAGTCCCAGGCTGGGCTCTCAGCTATCTTCTGATGGGGTCAGACCAAAAGAATACAATTGAAACTCATCAGAATTATCTGAGAAAAAAAAGACTATTAAAAAAGGTGGAAGCTCCTGAAGAATATGTAACTCACAGCCCTCCTTGGAGAGGCAAAGTCTAGCACCCTTTGTCAAAGAGAAGTTGGGATGTGACTTCTGTTCCCATTAAACACACAGTTAATGAGAAAGTGTCACAGGAATGTGTTAATAAAACATGAGTTTGAAGGTTAATATTACCAAGGTCAGATGTTTTCAAGAGAAAAAATTATAACTTTCTCTTTTTGAATATTTTATGACAGAAAGGTAAGAAAAGATTGGGAGTTATATATGATGTATTTTTAAGGGAAATATTTTTAAATTACTTTACAGTTATCTTTTCTCTAGAAAAAATAAATCTTCTGATCAATCCTAATGCTTACTAATTCTTCCTTTCACAGTAAGGAACAGGGCTCATAAAAGATTTTGTAAGTGTATCATGTCAGTAATAGACTTTCAGAGGGTACCAATGACTTGCCTTCTTACTTTCCCTTTCCTCCAAAGCCTCAAGGTCCTCTCTCAACTTCTGACTCTCCTTCAGGGCTGCATCGCGACTCATCATTGTTCGAGACAGCTCCTCTTCATTTTTTTCAAGAATAGATTTCACCTGAGAAGAAAAAAGAAACAATAAATACTGTTCCAAAACATAATAAATCAGTGAGTAGAGTAACACCTAGTAATTTAGAAACATTTAAACTATTTAAATGTATTTAATGATTACCTTAAATAAAATCCATCTTTATTAGCTGCTTATTCCTTTAAAGAAAACTACAGTGAAAGTATCTGTGAATAAACATGGGCAAACCTAATGTATTAGTCAGTCTCTATCAGAACACAGGAATGGGGAAATAAGACTATTTATGAAGCTCAGATGTAAAGTGGGGGAGAAACTGATTACCATGAAACTAGATTCCTTTTGAAAATGTAGCAAGCACACTAATAAAAGCAAAGATGTGTCCAGAAAATAGTCTTAAAGCAGAATGAATCCTAATTAGAAGAAAAATATCAGATTTACATACTTGAAACACTTTTAGTAGATCTAATCATTTCAGATAATCGTACTATTTTAAAAATTACTTTTAAAGAACCTTTTATTCAAAATTATAGACTAATAGTATGTTGCAAATATGGTGCAATGAGTCCCATGTACCCTTCATTCAGCTTCTAATGATGACATCATATATCCGTAATTCAACGTCAAAATGATGAAACTGACATTACTGTTGATAACTAGATTACAGAATTTATTCAGTTTTCAGCAATTTTCAACCTTCATTCACCTAGGTATGTGTGTGCACACCTATTTCTATACAATTTGACCCCATACACATGTTCATAATCGAGATACAGAACTGACTCAAACACAAACAAGCTCCCTGCGCTTTCTCTCTACATTTTTTTCTCCCTCCAAAATCCATCTTTTCTCTGGCAATTAGTAACTTGTTCTCTACCTTGACAGTTCTGTCTTTCAAGAATGTTATTTCAAACATTTTAATCTAAATTTTTGAAGAGGTAATACATTGACGTTATTCTTTTTTACCAGTTTTACTGAGGGATAGCAGATATACAAGTTGCATTTACTTAAAGTAATACTGTACTTTAAGTGTACTATTAAAGTGTACTACTTGCTAAGTCTTGACATATGTATGAGCCCTTAAAACCACAAACCAAGACAGTGAACATTTCCATCATTCCAAGAGTTTCCTACTGCCCCTTTCTAGTCTCTCCCTCCTATTTCCCTATTCCCACACTCCCAAGATAACCACTGATCTGTTTTCTGTCACAAAAGATTAGTTTGTATTTCTTAGAATTTTATATAAATATTATAGAATCATATTGCATGTACTCCTTTTTTAAATGACTTCTTTCACTCAACATAATTTTTTGGGGGGGGGGGGCAATCCACCCACCTTGGCCTTCCAGTGTGCTAGGATCACCGGCATGAGCCACTGTGCCCAGCCCAGCATAATTAGTTTGAAATTCATCTAATCTGTTGCATGTATCAATAATTTACCCCTTCTATTGCTTAGTATTCTATTGTATGGATATATCACAAGTGACTTATCCATTTACTTGGACACTTGAGTTGTTTCCAGCATTAAGCTATTATAAATAAAGCTGATTTGAGTACTTGTGTACAAGTCTTTGTATACATATCCGCTTTCATTTATCTTTGGCAATATTAATAATTAAGACTGGTTGGATCATATAGTGATAGTATGTTTCACTTTTAAAGAAATCACCAGCTGGGTATGGTGGCTCATGCCTGTAATCTCAGCACTCTGAGAGGCCAAGGCAGGCAAATTGCCTGAGCTCAGGAGTTCAAGACCAGCCTGAGCAAAAGCGAGACCCCTTCTCTAAAAATAGCTGGCTTTTTGGTCAGTGCCTGTAGTACCAGCTACTTGGGAGGCCAAGGCAAGAGGATCACTAGAGCCCAAGAATTTGAGATTGCTGTGAGCTATGATGCCATAGCACTCTACTCTGGGGTGACAAAGTAAGACTCTGTTTCAAAATAAATAAGTAAATAAATAAAATTAAAAAAATAAACTACTATTTTCTAAAATGATTATACTAATAGGTGTATGAGAGTGTCCCACAGTGGTTTTATTTATATTTCCCTAAATCAGCGGTTCTCAACCTGCAGGTCGTGACCCCTTTATAACAATGAAAATATACTGCGGCATTAGGAAAGTTGAGAACCACTGCCCTAAATGATTGATGTTAAACACCTTTTAAAGTGTTTATCTACCATCCATATTTTTAGTGAAATATCTGATCAAATGCTTTCTCAATTCTTTTTATTGGGTTTTATTCTTAATTAGATTTTGAAATTTTTTATACATTATGGAGAGATGACCTTAGAAATCACAAAAATGTGATTTGCAAATATTTTCTCCTATAGTTTAAAAGTCTTTTCCTTCTCATACTGTCTTTGAAGAGCTTAAGTTGTTAATTCTGATAAAGTTCAATTTATCATTTTTAGTCCTTTATAGATTATGCATTTGATGTCAAATCTAAGAAATCTTTGTGTAATCTAAAATCACAAGGATATCCTTCAAAATTTTAACAGTTTTAGGACTTATATTTAGATCTATGATCAATTTTGAGTTAATTTTTATATATGGTATAAAACATGGATAGATTTTTTTTATTTTGCATATGAATATACAATTACTTCAGTAGCATTTGTTGAAAAGACCATGTTCTGTCTTCAGTTTTGTTAAAAAAAAAATTCATAACATTCATTATTTTGAATAGGAGGCTCCTTAACATTATTCCTAAAGTATAAAAGGACTGACTGAAAAAACTCCCAACTACCCCATTTTCATCCTCAAAAATGTTGCCAGTTTATTATGATTCATTTTTTTAAGCTTTTATTTTTATTTATTTATTTGAGATAGAGTCTCACCCTGTGACCCTGGATAGATTGCCGTGGTGTCATCGTAGCTCACAGCAAACTCAAACTCTTGGGCTCCAGCAATCCTCTTGCCCAGAGGATAGAAAAGTTTTTCTGTTTTTCAGTAGAGATGGGGTCTCTCTCTTGCTCAGGCTGGTCTTGAATTCCTGATAAGTAATCTACCCACCTCAGACTCCCACAGGTGTGAGCCACCACGGCTGGCCTTATTATGATTCATTTAAAAGATATATACTAGGCATGTACAAGTAAATACATGTGTATATATTCTTTCTCTCTCAATTTTTGCATGCAGATAGTGAAATTCTATATATAGTCCTCAGAATTTTGGTTATTTAACCCTAATAATATACTTAGGTAGTATATTAATTATGGATACATCATTATTTAGTTAGCCCATCTTTTTTTTTTTTTTTTTTTTAAGAGACAGGGCCTTGCTGTGTTGCCCAGGCTGGCTGATGTGTTAAATTCATGGTCTCTACTAATTTTGAAATATGTTTCTTCTGTACTTAGTTTATTAAGAGTTTTTATCTTAAAAGGTACTGAGTTTTCGTAAATGTTTTCTCTACATCTACTGAGATGATTGTATGATCTTTATTTTTGCTGCTGTTCATGTGGTATGTGGTGAGTAACATTTATCAATTTAGGATGTTGATCTGTTTAGGTATCATCCCCTGGCATCCGGGGATTATACCAATTCACCATGGTATACTATTTTCTTGATGTGCTGTTGAATTTGGTTTACTGTTATTTTATTGAGGACTTTTGCATCTAGTTTTCTTTTCTTTTGTAATGTCCTTTCCTGGTGTTGCTAATGACGTGATACAACAGGGCTTTTAGAACGAGTTAGGGAGAATTTTCTCTTTCTAGATGGTATAAAATAATTTCTGTAGTACAGGAACCAACTCAGTTTTGTATAAAAGCTATATATGACAAAACCATAGCCAACCTCATATAGAGTAGGGAAAAGTTGAGCACATTCCCACTAAGAACTGAAACAAGACAAGGTGCCTATTGTCACCGCTTCTATTTAACATAGCAATAGAAGCCCTAGCCAGAGTAATCAGGCAAGAGAAAGAAATTTAAGAGTATCCAAATCAGGAAAGAAGAGGTCAAACTATCACTTTTTGTAGACAATATGACCGTATGTCTAGAAGACCCCAAAGATTCCACCAAGAGACTCCAGGAATTGATAAACATTCAAACAAAGTCTTGGGGTAGAAAATAAACATATACAAACCAGTAGCATTCCTATACACAATAAACAATCAAACTCAGAGTCAAATCAAAGACTCAATACTATTCATAATAGCTACAAAGAAAATAAAATACCTAGGAATATACTTAACCAAGGAGGCGAAAAATCTCTACAAAGAGAACTATGAAACATGAAGAAAAGAAACTGCAGAAGACATAAACAAATGGAAAAACATATACTCATAGATTAGTAAAATCAACACTGTTAAAATATTCATACTACCCAAAAATAATTTACAGATTCAATGTAATCCCTACCAAAATACTAGAATACCAATGTCATATTTCACAGATCTAGAAAAAAAATTTACATACCAATAATTCTAATTGGTTTGTTTGAAACCAAAAAAGAGCCTGAATAGCTAAGGCAATCTTAAGCAAAAGGAATAAATCTGGAGGTATCACATTACCAGACTTCAAACTATACTACAAGGCTAGAGTAATCAAAACAGCATGGTATTGGCAGAAAAAATAGAGACACTGACCAATGGAATAGAACAGAAAATGCAGATATAAAACCACCCACAGGACAGTGCCTGTATCTTCTCAGTTGGTAGGGTGCTGGCTACATAGAACTAGGCTGGCCAGTTCAAACCCAGCCCGGGCCAGCTAAACAACAATGACAACTGTAACAAAAAAAATAACCCGTTGTGGCAGGCTCCTATAGTCCCAGCTACTTGGGAGGCTGAGACAAGAGAATTGCTTAAGCCCAAGAGTTTGCAGATGCTGTGAACTGTGACCCTACAGCACTTTACTGAGGGTGACACAGTAAGACTGTCTCAAAAAAAAAATAATAATAATAATAAAAACCAAAATTACCCAAAGACAGTCATCTGATCTTTGACAAAGTAGACAAAACTATACACTGAGGAAAAGAGTCCCTATTCAATAAATGGTGCTGGGAAAATTGTATAGCCACATGTAGAAGAATGAAACAGGATCCGTATCTCTTACCACTCAGAAAAATTAATTCAAAAAGGATAAATGACTTAAATATAAGGCATGAAACCATAAGAATTATAAAAAATTTTTGGAAAAACTCTTCCAGGTATCAGCCTAGGCCAAGAATTTATAAAGATGATACCAATGGCAACCATAAAAGTAAATGAAAGTGGCTTGATTAAATTAAAAAGTTTTTGCATAGCCAAGGAAATAATCAACAGAGCAAATAGACAAGCTACAGAATGGGAGAAATTATTCATAATCTATACATACAATAAAGGGCTAATAACCAGAATCTACAAAGAAGTCAAGCAACCCAGCAAGAAAAATCCCCCAAATAACCAACTGAAAAGTGGGCAAAATACATAAATAAAAGCTTTTCCAAAGAAGATAGACAAATGGCCAAGACAGATATAAAACATTAAAAGCAGACCTACCATTTGATCCACTAATCCTACTACTAAGTATTTACCCAAAGGAAAAGAAGTCATTTTATAAAAAAAAGACACCTGTACTTGAATGTTTATTGCAGCACAATTCACAATTGCAAAGATGTGGAATCAACCAAACTGCCCATCGATCCATGAAGGGATTGACAAAATGTGGCATATTTATCCATGCAATACTACTCAGCCATGAGGAAGGATGACTTAATCCCTTTGTAACCACTGGATGGAACTGGAGACCATTCTTTTAAGTGAAGTATCTGAAGAATGGAAAAACAAATACCACATATATTCACTATTAAATTGAAAGTAACTGACATAGCTGTGGGAAGGGAAGAGAAGGGATGAAGGGGATGGGTGAAAAGCTACCTAACATGTACAATAAATGCTGTCTGGGTGACAGGTGTGTTTATAACTATGACTCAAGCATTATAAAAGTTATCTTGTAACCTAAAATATTACCCCCGTAATACTTAAAATAAAAACAAAAACAAATCAAGAAAAACACTCTTGGGCTCAAGCGATCCTCTCATCTCAGTCCCCAAAGTGCTAGTATTACAGGTGTGATCCACTGTGCCCAGCTGTCAGTCTCTTTCTGGTGGAATTTTGCTTGTTGAATCTGTTGGTATTAATCAACAATACTTTCAACATCATTACATTTAAATAAAATTTAACCTGAGGCTGGGCTTGGTGGCTCATGCCTGTAATCTTAGCACTCTGGGAGGCTGAGGTGGGTGGATTGCCTAAGCTCACAAGTTTGAGACCAGCCTGAGCCAGAGCGAGACCTCATCTCTAAAAATAGTTGGGTGTTGTGGCAGGCACCTTTGTCCCAGTACTTGGGAGGCTGAGGCAAGAGTATCACTTGAGTCCAAGAGTTGAAGGTTGCTGTGAGCTATGATACCATAGCACTTTACCGAGGATAACAAAGTAAGACACTGCTCAAAAAGAAATAAAAATAAAAAATAACCTGAAACATTTAAAATACTTTTTCTGTCAGAATCTCAGAAAAGCATAAAGGATGATTTATAGGTTTTGAAAATCTGTTGGATTTTGTTCTCAAAAAGTACAAAAGGAAGAATACAAGTTTTTAATATTTTACCAGTTTATAAGATAAAAAAGTCACTAGTAAAAAGGCTTACAAGTAGTCTATTTTAGAAGACAAGCTATAGTACATTTAGTATTTTCTTTTTTTAGAGACAGGGTCTTCTCTATTGCTCAGCCTAGAATGCAATAGTACAATCTAGTTTACTATATAACCTTGACCCCTGGGCTCAAGCAATCTTTCCAGAGTAGCTGGGACTATGAGCATATGAACCACCACATGTGGCTAATTTAAAAAAAATTTTTGGAGGAATTTTGAAGACTTAGCATCTTGATATGTTGCCCAGGCTGTTTTTAAATATCGAGCAAAGATGGATACTTTAATACATTTTCTCTAGGAAATATTTTTTAATGTTCTATTTCCTGGGGCTTTTTAGATTAACGTATTTCAATTTAAAAATGAGGTTTTACTCAAGCATTTTTGTTCAAATGTTAAGACGGATAGAAATTTTGAATTTTTAAATCAAAAGTAGATATAACTCAATTGTTACTGTTAAGTCACATTTTTTCTATGCCCGAAACAAAAATTTATCATGGGATGTCAGGATGATAGTTTCCATCTATATTCAGCTTTTTGTATCTGTGAAGAACATAATTTCCCTGTTGTTACTTGTATCTTCAAGAATTATTTTTCTGGATTGTTATAATTTTTCTTCAATTTGTATAAATCTGAAATTTTCCTAAGATTTAATTTGTGGTCTTCACTTACCGAATCCCGTTTAAGAAAAACTGGTGAGTCATTTCTTGATAATGGTCTTGAGGCCAGAATCTCTATTTTGCCTTCTAGTCTTCCCTCCATGGTTTTAATAGCATTCAAAAGAGTCTTTAGAGAGATTCTAGACTCTGCAATCTCCTGAGACGTTTTCATAGAAGACATAGTAGGTGCAAAGCTCACTCGGCGTGTTGAGTTTGGTAGAACACTAGGCAAACCGACTGGAGCTCTTTCCTTCATATTGCTTACATGGGGCCTATAGCCTTCAAGTGATTTAGAAGACAAAGGCCTCTCTGGAGACTTCTTTCTTTTTGGAGGCATCGCCAATTGAAAACAATAAAAACAGCTAAACCTATAGCTATTTTTCAAGTAGTACCCACTTTACCAGGAGAGACAAGTCAAATAATGTTCTAGAAGAAGCCACAACAGAAAATATATTTGAAAGTGCTCCTTTGCTTTCAGAATGAAGAGATCACACTGTAAAGTATACCTAGTGAAGAAACAGACATTAAACCGAATTCCCTGCAAGAGAGCGTATCTAATGAGGCCCCCTTTAACAACTTTGTGACCTCATCACTCATCACTGAGTCAGGTGGTCAGAACCCTATGAAGATTCCACTGGAAGACATATTTCACTTATTTGGCTACTAGGGGCATATATATATAATTATCATAGACACAGAAGTTATACATGCTTACACTAAGCGTTAACAATTTTTTAAATACTCAGTTTATTTACATACATGGTCAATCTGTAAGTCACTGAAATGAACCACTTTCTTTTGGTTACTTATACCTTCCTAGGTGAAGAGTATATATGGGAATTTTTAAGAGAAGAGTCATATCTTTTTGTGTTTATATTACTAGTAATAATGATTTTATAAACTTGAAACCAATATTTAATTATTAGTTATAAGTAGATTAGAAATTAAATTAGAAATAGGATTAAAGAGTATAGACAAAAGGAAGACAGTAATAGTAGATACTGACTCAGAAGAGATTCTCTGGCTTTGAGTACAAAGTGTGAGATCTTGTCACTTTAATATTTTGGGTCATATTCTTCACTAAATGTTTTACAAATCTTGCTTAACTTTTCTCTATTCATTTGTTAAAATGTTATGCGACCTATGAAAGGTTTTCAGCCTTGAGAGCCCCCATGCTGACAGGAGAGTACCTTCACTAGTACTCTCTTCCAGGTGAGCTTCTGTCTGTTGCAAGTGCACTTTGTTGACATGGAGTACTGAGTTTGCCTTAAATTCAAATGACAAAGATTCTTGTTCCTCATGTCTGCCAAAAATTTTAAACCTCAATTAAAAAAATCTTCCATGAAAGCAGTTCTCAGTGCTTGTAATGAAAACAATGCTCTCTATGAATGATTAAAACAATATTTTTTTTCTGAAAGGTATAACGTTATGTTCTCTAATAAAGTTTCTTGAGCACATTCCTAACCTTTTAGAAGCAAGTTGAATGACACAATCCTGCTTTAGGCATCTTTATGAATTCCTCTGAGGTTTAGCAGAACCTTGTACATAGTAGGTGCTTTAAAAATATTTGTTGAATTGAGTCAGTTGAGAAAATATTTCATCTTTCTAAGACTGTCTGGTATGATGGGGAGAAGGGGATCAACTTCTTAAAAACTAATATAATAACAATCTGCTTTTGCAGCTATTCTATTAATCACACCTGAGTATATTTGGCTTCTAGAGCCTTATTCAACTTGCGTAGATGATCATTCTGTGAAGTGGTTTCAGTATAAGATCGTAGTTGTTCTTCTAGCTGTTTGACTTTTATCTAGAGGAAAAACAGGAAAGTAATAAGAAAACATAAAAATAATTTTAAATAAACAAAATTTAAAAACATATATATTATACATATTTATGTACTCCAAAAGGAAAAAAAAATCACGAGTTTAGTAAAAAAATTACAGTGAATCCTTAACGCTTGTAAAAGCAATCCTAAGTCTTTTTAATCATACCAAAAATGCTATTTCAACTCCTAGTTAAACATAGGCTATAGTTAAATGTACCAGGATAATTCATTTAACTTCTATCGCTTATGAAAACACCAAAGAGCAAGACTCATGAATATAATAGTGAGATTCTGTGGCTAATATATTTCAATTTTAAAGAAATTATGGTACCTGCCATTCAAAAACCTTTTTGAATATGATTAGACTTGTCAACTTGCACGAAGCAGCCACAGAATCTTGTGTTTACTAGCAGACTTATAAAAGTTGAATAAATGGAATAATTACATTCTGAATTATACTTTAAAACTAATTCAGAAAGGTGACCACTCACATATTTCTCTATAAAGAAAATTATCATTTGCTATATACTCACAAATCTCCCAGCCCTGTGTTCTTCCATATTTCATTTCTCTACCCCCAACCCTCTCATACAAAACAACAATAGTCATTACTGAGCCTACCCTTGAATCAGGAAATTTCATCCAAAATTTCTCATTAAAATCAACTTTTTCCTCTTCTGTTATCTTTTTTCCCCTATCTGTGAAGGCCAAACATCTCTTTCACTGTAGCTACTGGACATTTTCAGCAATTATTAAAATCTGAGTGCTAATATTAAGAGTTTTTTTGAAAGGCTGTATTAAAATGTATTTTTGTCGTAGGAAAGCTCTCTTGTCCATCAGTAAGATTCTTATTTCTCTTACCTCTGCCTGTTTCTGTTGCTACTTTTCATAGTGTACAGTATAAAATGTGCTGTGGCTCCCCAAAGCCATCCATAAAAATTAATCATGGTTTTCATGTAAGGTTCAGAATTAAAAGTTACCTTTAAAGGTAGGTATAAATATAACAATTATTCTCATTTTAAATATAAACTAATTGTACTTAACTCATAGAACTGAAGGGAAAAGGAGTGTATTTGACTCTGAGACTTTTAGTTTGCCTCTTACACACACACATGGAATGTCTTTATTCCCCAACCTTCCTCAGATTACATAGTAAGAAGCCCTGAAATGCATCATGTGGCATTTTATTATCTAGTACTTTATATGAAATTTCTTATTTGGAAGAATCTGTAACTCAGTACATTCAAAATAAGGAAAAACAAAAAAGAACAGGTCAGAAGTAAATAAACCCTGCTGCCTCTCAGGTCTGGTGTTTCTGTGATCATTAAAATCCAAGCAGTTTCCATAACCAGCTTTTCAAACAGTTGCAGAAATAGCACTAATTTTGCTCAAGGCCACACACACACAAAACAGCTAGGAATAGCAAGGACCTCTCATTTAAATCTGTTTTCTAATACAAGTATCCAAAAGTAATGCAATTAATAATTCCCCAGGTTTCTTTTTCTCCAATACATATTGTAAATTTGAAATAAGATAGGATATACCTATAATGTTAGTGCATTTATAGTTTGAAGTGAGCTTCAGAGAACTTGACCTGCCAATGTATTTTGATTAAAAGTATGAAAATACATTCAGGAAACTGGGAGAATTTCTGTGCAGTACATATTTTTTCTTTTAAACCCTTACCAAACATTCATATAATGTAATATCATATAGCAATGCAAACCAAGGAACTACCACAACAAACCACGACACAGATGAACCTCACAATTATAAACTGAGTGAAAAACACAGCTAAAACTTATCTAGGCTGTTAGAAGTCAGGATGTATAATTACCCTTCTGGGGACAGTAACTGGAAGGGGATTTTGGATGTTGAGAATGTTCTGGTTTTAATCTGTGTGCTGATCACATAGATAATGTATTTTGTAAAAATTTCACTGGACTGTGTTCTATTTACTTTTTGGTATACAGGTATAGTTCAACAAAATAATTACTAAAACAAAAAATAAAACACTCAACTTCTAAATTAAGGAATAAAAATTTATCATACAGCATAGTACCTGTTTATAACAAATTGAAAACTATCTAAATATTCAATAGAAGAATAAATACTTTATGGCATATTTATATAATGGAATAGTATATAGAACTGAAATGAAATTCAAACCATGTTTGAATGTAAGCCAGCAGTTTCTGACACAGTAGAAATTAAATGTAATGTGAGCCAGCAGTTTCTGACACAGTAGAAATCAACACCTAAAATATAGCATTCATATCATTAACAAGTCAATTCTGAAAATATAGTCTTTACCTAATCTGATTCCTATGTAATACTTTGAATCCATCCTAACCCAACTGACAGAGAATATATGAGCAGACTTGTTATTTTGTCTACATTTAACATGTACTCTTTAAACTGTCTTGCAAAAATTATGTGCTTCAAAAGTACTTTCCCAAGCCAGACGTGGTGGCTCATACCTATAATCCTAACACTCTGGGAGGCCAAGGCAGGTGGGTTGCTTGAGCATAGGAGTTCAAGACCAGCCTGAGCAACAGTGAGACCCCCATCTCCAAAAAAAAAAAAAAAAAAATAGCCAGACACTGTGGTGGGCACTTGTAGATCCAGCTACTTGGGAGGCTGAGGCTGTAATTCTGCCTATTTTTCCCAATGAGAATAAGGCAAGAGGATCATTAAGCCCAAGAGTTTGAGGCTGCTGTGAGCTATGACACATGGCACTATAACAGGGGCAAGAAAGTGAGACTCTGTCTCAAAAAAAAAAAAAAAAAAAGTACTTTTCCTAGAGCAAATGAAGTAAGTGCTTTTGGAACGTGCCAGCCCAAGGCTTAAAATAAAAGCACCAGTGAATCAATAGTTTTAAAAGTGATTCAGCCTTCAGAAATAATGAAAAACTTAGCCTCTTACTATAAGAATATGAGCAGCAAAAAAGGCATGCATTTGACATCAGATTACACAGATAATTTCTAAGATTACATAGTTGCAGTCTTAAAGGTCAGATAGACAGATTCACAAATTTTAAACTGTATTCCATTCTCTGCCAAGATTAGGTTTTAAGTCTGTCATAAGGGCTTGGGATTTGTCTTATAAATTTAAAAACATACTTTATTTCTCTTGAGAAAACTACAAAAAGGTCAAAATCACAGGACCATGAGTTTCATGAAGTAAAAAGTTCTTTTGTACCTGTAATAATTTATACGCCTAGCCTGTAATTCTGCCTATTTTTCCCAATGAGAATAAGAGAGGTGTGCTTACAACCTCATTTTATAGGTGATCAAGATGAAACTCAACAAAACTTAAGACTTGTCCAAGGTAACATAAATTTAAGTAAATGCTCACTATCTTTAGAAAATATTAATTAAAAGCTCTCAAATAGTGGACAGACAGCTTTATCATCTTATTGGACTATAACATATTGTTCCATCAGCATGGCTTACCAACTACCTTTCAGATAGCTTGGCATTTCTGTCCCCCATCCTGTCTGCTAACCCATGGGGTAAAGCCTTTGAGCACATGAGAATAAAGTTAATGCTGACATACTTCACAAGTCTCTAGTGAGATTACTTATCAAATCAGCTCTATAGTTGCCACTATGATTAAAGTGAAGTTTATCCCTACCAAAACTCATATGGAAATTTAATTGCCAATGTAATTAAATTCTGAGAGGTGGTGGGACTTTTAAGAGGCATCTGGGTTATGAGGGATCTATTCTTATGCAGGGATTAATACAGGCTCACAGGGGTAGGTAAATTCTTGCTCTCACAGGAATGGATTAGCTACATTAAGAGCAGGATTTTATAAAGTGAGGCTGCCTCTTAACATTTGGTTTCTCTGCCCACTTCCCTGTCTGCTTTCTGCCATGACCGAAGTAGCACAAGGCCTTCATGAGATGGGCTGTCCAATCTTGGACTTCCCAGGTCCAGAACTGTGAGCCAAATAAATCTTTTCTTTACAAATTACCCAGTCTCAGGTATTCTGTTATAGCAACAGAGAATGGATTAAGTCAGTTGCCAAGCCTAACTGGGACTCACTTCAAACCATTTAGTCTAGAAGTCTTCAACTATAGTTGCACACTGGAAGCATCTAAGGGGTTTTATATGTTTTTTTTTCAAAGTATTGCTTTTATAATGCTTGAGTCATGGATATAAGTATGCCTGTCACCCAGTCACTGTTGACTGTTAGGTAGGTTTTCACCTATCCCCTTCTCTTGCCTTCCCACTGCTTGATTTCAGTTGAGTTTTACTTCTCTCTGTGCACATGTTCAACATAGTGCTAGAAGATCTAGCCAATACAATCAGGCAAGAGAAGGAAAGAAAGGGCATCCAAATGGGGGCAGAGGAAGTCAAATTCTTCGCTCTTTGCTGATGATTGGATCTTATACTTAGAGAACCCCAAAGACTCAACCACAGACTCCTCAAAATCATTAAAAAAAAAACCCCAGTAATGTCCTAGGATATAAAATCAATGTCCACAAATCAGTAGCCTTTGTATATGCCAATAATGGTCAAGATGAGAAGCTAATCAGGGACACAATTCCCTTCACAGTAGCTTCAAAAAAAAAAAAAAGAGAGAGAGATACCTAGGAATATACCAACAAAAGAGGTGAAGGACCCCTACACAGAAAATTACAAAACCCTAAGAAATAGCAGAAGATATTATAAAATGGAATAACACAATCATGCTCGTGGCTGGGAAGAATCAATATTGTTTAAATGTCTATACTTCCCAAAACAATCTATAGATTCAATGCAATCCCCATTAAAATACCAACTTTCAAGATTTGGAAAAAATAATTCTTTGTTTTGTATGGAATCAGGAAAAAACCTGTATAGCCAAGGCAATTCTTAGTAATAAAAACAAAGCTGGGGTATCACCCTAGCAGAAATTAGGCTATACTATAAGGCCATAATGATCAAAACCGCATAGTAATTGAGACATTAACATTTGGAATTAAATGGAAAACCATATGATGAAATTTGCATCTTATCAAAGCCACCTGATCTTTGATAAATAAAGCAAGTACACTGACATACAATCCCTATTCAATAAATGGTGTTGGGAGAACTGGATAACCACATTTAAAAGACTGAAACTAGACACAGGACTTTCACCACTTACAAAAATTGACTCAAGATGCATAAAAGATTTAAATCTAAGGCATGAACCAATAAAAATCCTCAAAGAAAGTGTGGGAAAAACACTTGAGGATATCAGCCTGGGGAAAGATTTGAAGAAGACTGCCATGGCAATTTCAACAACAACAAAAAAATTAAATGGGACTTACTTAAACTGAAAAGCTTCTGTACAGCTAAGGAGACAACCACAAACGCAAATAAACAACCTTCAGAATGGGAAAAGATATTTGCAGGACATGACTCTGACAAAGGTTTGATAACTAGAATCTGCAGAGAACTCAAATTAATCAACAAAAAAAGAGCAAACAATCCTATCCACCACTGGGCAAGAGACATGAACAAGACCTTCTCTAAAGAAGACAGACGAACGGCTAACAAACATATGAAAAAACGTTCATTGTCCCTAAACATCAGATAAATGCAAATCAAAACCACCATGAAATAATCACTTAACCCTAGTAAGATTAGCCCACATCGCAAAGTCCCAATTTGGAATGGATTAACAAATTGTGGTACATGCACATCATGTAATACTATTTACCCATAAAAAAAGATGGTGACTTCACATCTTTTGTAATATCTTGGATGGAGAGGAAACACATCCTTCTTAGTAAAGTATCACAAGAATGGAAAATCAAATATCCAATGTATTTAATACTAACATGAAGCCAGTAGATGATCTAACGCATGCCCAAATAGAAAAACTCATTTCAATTCAACTTTGGGGGAGGGGTTGGGGTGCTCTCATTTAACGGGCATGGGTTGGAAGGGGTTGGCACACTTTTTGTGTGTGGTCATAACCACAAGACAAACTGTACCTAACAAAATCAAATATTTTGATCTGGTTGCTTGTACCCTCACAATAACCTGAAATAAATTTACTTAAAAAAATAATAAAATGCCAATTAAGACTAGGAAAATTTTATTACATTAATGAATAAAATGCCTTTTTACAAGTTAAAAAAAATATGGAATGCCTGGAATTGGGAATGTAATTGATACAATTACTTTGGAGAACTGTTTGAAATTTTTGTATTAAGTTAAGCATACAACTACCCCATCAACAAGCAGTTTGAATCCTAGGTAACTACCCAAGAGATATTAGTATACACATGTCCATCAAAAACTATGTACAGCATATTTATAGCAGCATTGTTCAAAATAGCCAAGAATTAAACATAATTCAAATGTTCATCACAGGTAAAATTGATCATTGGTATATTCATATAATGGAACATCGTAGCCACACAAGGAACAAACTCATACCATTCTCAACAATATGGATGCATCACCTGGATATGATGATGAGCAGAAGGAGGAGATGTAAAAGTCTCCATACTATACAATTCCATTTCTATGAAGTTCAAGAATTGGCAAAACTGGAGAGGAGCAAGATGATGGCCGAGTAACAGCTTCCTTGCAACTGGGCATGGTGAATCTGGGAAGAGAAGACTCCAGGCATCTCTGGCCGGTGGGATCTGCCCAGAAACATCCCTTTTGGGACACAGGGAGTTAGCAAGAGACTTATGGACCACATGAGGAGGACAAAAGCAGTGGAGAACTGGCAAGTGTTTGCATGTGTTTGTTTGGTCTAATCCTGCCAGCAGCTGTAAGTACAGCAGCAGTGAGATTGCAAACTGGAAAGGCCTTACTTGTGAACTGTTTTGGTTTCTTTTGGACTTGGCACTCAGTTGAACTACTTTGGGAGAATGTGGGCAAGAATGTGGAGGACTGTAAGCCTTGTCTAGGGCCCCAGACTGAGCCACTGAGCTAGACAGACCTAATAATGTTTGACTGTGGGCTGTGTGGAATCAATGGGGGAGAACTGCCCTGGTAAGCGCTGCCATCAGGGTTGCAGAGCAAGGATCAGGCTGGAGCAAGTAATCTAGTGACTGAGCAGCCTAAAGGCAGGGACTGAGATGCCTTATAGCCTTGGCCCTCAGGGGCATACATAGTGTGAGACCAGTTTGGCACACTGGGCAAGTGGATAGTCACTTCAGGAGTGATCCCAGCGACAAGTGCTTTCCTGGGGAAGCTTCCGCTTGGCTAAGGATAGCAGTTTAAGGTGCCTTTTAAGCGGGCTGAGGAGAGATTTAGGTTCTCCACACTGCGGGATTTGAGAAATCAGTAGAGGCCTCCAGTCTCCATCTCATACAGCCATTATCAGCATTGTGATTAACATCTCATGCCCCAGAAGATAACCTGTTGCCCAGACAACATTCAGCAAGATATTTATACTGCTTTGCTTTTGGTTTATTTTTTTCATTTTTGTTTTTTAATTTAACATTTTCCCGATTTTTCTTTTCTTTCTTTCTTTATTTTTCTGCTTTAAATATAATTTTCCATTGTTGCCTTTTTGAACAATTAGAACTTCATTTTTGCTAGTGTTTCTTCCCCTATTATTTGTTTTATTTTCCCCAATTTTATCCTGTAAAGTTTTTGGTTTGCTTGTTTTGGTTTGATTTATAGCATTTCTGTCTTTCCTCTCTACTTGTTGGAGGTAGGGAACTGTGTCTAAACAGGCTAGCAAAGAGCTGCTGACCTCAAGGGAACCACCCAACCCAGCACCCCCAGAGATTGGGGGGTTTTAAGGTTGGGTCAAATTACCAACTGTCTCCCTTTTTACTGTCTCCTTTTTTCTGTGCCTCTCTTTTTGTCAATATTCCCTTTTACCCACCCCCTCTCCTTTCTCTTTTTTCTTTTCATTTTTTTTTCTCTTTCTTTTTTCCCCTCTTGCTCTTCAATCTTCTTATCCTTCTGGTCCTGTAAACCAAAATGACTCATTGAAACCCTAGTCCACAGGCACGGTAACTTAAACAGCAAGAGGAAGTGAAAGGAAAATTAGGGAAAGGAAACAGATAAAAGAAATCATTCATGAGGAAGAATCAGCAGAAAAATCCTGGCAACACGAAAAATCAGTCCAGAGCAACCCCCCTAAGGGACCATCAGGTAGCTACTGCAGAGGATTCCCCCTATAAAGAAATGTTAGAAATGACAGAAAGGGAATTTAGAATACAGACGATGAAAACAATGAAGGAAATGATGGCTACAATGAAGGAAACTGCTGATAAAGTGGAAAATAACCAAAAGGAAATCCAAAAGCAGAATCAAATAAGAGATGAATGATATGAAGACTATAGAAAGGATATAGCACAGCTGAAGGAACTAAAGCAGTCAATTAGGGAACTTAAAGATGCCATAGAAAGTATCAACAACAGATTAGACCATGTGAAGAAAGCATCTCAGAGATAGAGGACAAAGCTCTTAAGATAACTCAGATAGTTAAAGAGGCAGAAACGAAGAGAGAGAAAGCAGAATGTTCACTTACAGAATTGTGGGACTTTATAAGCATTCAAACATAAAGAATTATAGGTATCCATGAAGGGGAAGAAGAATGCCCCAGAAGAATGGATGCCATACTAGAGAATATTATAAATGAAAATTTCCCAAATGTCACCAAACATTCTGACACACTCATTTCAGAGGGATATCGGACCCCAGGTCACCTCAACTCTAACTGAGCTTCTCCAAGACACATTGTGATGAACCTGTCCAAAGTCAAGACAAAAGAAAAGATTCTGCAAACTGCCAGGAGTAAGCGCCAGTTGACCTACAGGAGCAAATCCATCAGGGTGACTACAGACTTCTCTAATGAAATGTTCCAAGTAAGAAGACAATGGTCATCTACCTTTAATATACTTAAACAGAACAATTTCCAGCCCAGAATTCTATATCCTACTAAGCTAAGCTTTAAAATTGGTGGAGAAATCAATCATTTACTGATATGGAAATTCACCACAACAAGACCAGCTCTACAGGAAATACTTCAACCTGTTCTACAAACTGACCATCACAATGGATCAATAGCAAAGTAAGAACTCAGAACTTAAAGGACAGAACCTAACTTCCACACTGATGCAAAAGATAAACTAAGCAATAGACTCTCACAAAATAAGATGAAAAGAACCCTACCACACTTATCAATTATCTCAATAAATGTTAATAGCTTGAATTTCCCACTAAAGAGGCATAGATTGGCTGACTGGATTAAAAAACACAAGCCATCCATTTGTTGTCTGCAGAAAACACACTTAGCCTCAAAAGACAAGTTAAAACTCCGAGTCAAGGGTTGGAAGATAATTTTTCAGGCAAACAGAATTCAGAAGAAAAGAGGAGTTGCAAACTTATTTTCAGATACATGTGGATTTAAAGCAACTAAAGTTAAAAAAGGCAAAGATGCGGCAGTGCCTGTGGCTTAAAGGAGTAGGGTGCTGGCCTCATAAGCCAGAGGTAGCAAGTTCAAACCCAGCACCGGTGAAAAACTGCAAAAAAAATAACAATTAAAAAAAAGAAAAAAAAGAAAAAGACAAAGATGGTCACTTTATATTGGTCAAGGGAAAAATACAAGAAGACATTTGAATTCTAAATATTTATGCACCCAATATAAAATGCTCCCAGATTCTTGAAACAGACCTTACTCAGTCTGAGCAGTATGATTTCCTATAACACCATAATAACATGAAACGTTAACACTCCTCTTACAGAGCTGGACAGATCCTCTACACAGAAATTAAAGAAAAATACAAGGGACTTAAATGAGATCCTAGAACAACTGTGCTTGAAAGACGCATATAGAACATTCCATCCCAAAGATAAAGAATATACATTCTTCTCATCGCTCCATGGAATATTCTCCAAAATTGATCATATCCTAGGACACAAAACAAATCTCAACAGAATCAAAAGAATTGAAATTTTACCTTGTATCTTCTCAGATCACAAGGCACTAAAGGTGGAACTCAACTCCAACAAATACATTCAACCTGAAACAAAGGCATGGAAATTAAACGACCATCTGTTGAATGACAGTTGGATGCAGGAAGAAATAAAAGAGGGAATCATTAACTTCCTTGAGCATAGCAACAATAAAGATACAAGGTACCAAACCTGAGGGATACTACAAAAGCAGTTTTGAGAGGAAAATTTATCGCTTTAGATGCCTACTTTTGAAAAACAGAAAGAGAATGCATCAACAAACTCATAAGTCATCTTATGGTATTGAAAAAAGAAGAACAGTCTAAGCCTAAAACCAGCAAAAGAAAAGAAATATCCAAAATTAAATCGGAGATCAATGAAATTGAAAACAAAAGAATCATTCAGAAAATTAATGAAACAAGGAGTTGGTTTCTTGAAAAATAAAATAAGATAGACGAACCTTTAGCCAGATTAACTAGAAATAGAAAAGTAAAATTTCTAGTAACCTTAATCAGAAATGATAAAGGGGAAATAACAACTCATGCAACAGATACAAGAGATCATCTCTGAATACTACCAGAAACTCTATGCCCAGAAATTTGACAATGTGAAGGAAATGGATCAATATTTGGAATCACACCCTCTCCCTAGACTTAGCCAGGAAGAAATAGAGCTCCTGAACAGACCAATTTCAAGCACTGAGGTCAAAGAAACAATAAAAAATCTTCCAGCAAAAAAATGCCGTGGTCCAGATGGCTTCACACCAGAATTCTATCAAACCTTCAAAGAAGAGCTAATTCCTGTACTGCAGAAATTATTCCAAACAATTGAGGAGGAAGGAATCTTTCCCCAACACATTCTACGAAGCAAACATCACCCTGATACCAAAACCAGGAAAAGACCCAACTAAAAAGGAGAATTTCAGACCAATTTCACTAATGAATATGGATGCAAAAATTCTCAACAAAATACTAGCCAGTAGATTACAGTTTATCATCAAAAACATCATAAATCATGATCAAGTAGGTTTCATCCCAGGGATGCAAGACTGGTTTAATATACGCAAGTCCATGAATATTATTCACTATATCAACAGAAGCAAAAACAAAGACCATATCATCCTCTCAATAGATGAAGAAAAAGAATTTGATAAAATCCAGCATTCTTTCCTAATTAGAACACTGAAGAGTAAAGGCATTTGCGGCACATTTCTTAAACTGATCACAGCTATCTATGACAAACCCACAGCTAATATTTTACTGAATGGCGTAAAACTGAAACTTTTCCTCTTAGAACTGGAACCAGTTCAATTTACAATCACCAAAATGTGTAAACAGCCTAAATGCCCACCAACCCAGGAATGGATTCACAAGCTGTGGTATATGTACACTATGGAATGCTATTCAGCCATTTTTTAAAAATGGAGACTTTACAGCCTTTGTATTATTAACCTGGATGGAACTGGAACACATTATTCTTAGTAAAGCATCACAAGAATGGAGAAGCATGAATCCTATGTACTCAATTTTAATATGAGGACAATTAATGACATGATGGGGGTGGGGGAAGGGGAGAGCAGAGAGAGGGAAGGAGGAAGGGAGGTGAGGTCTTGGTGTGTGATACACCTTTTGGGGCAAGACACAATTGTAAGGGGAACTTTACCTAACAAATGCAATCAATGTAACCTGATTTCTTATACCGTCAATGAATCCCCAACAATTAAAAAAAATTAAAAATAATAATAAAACATTTTATAAATTAACTTCAGAGCTCAGATATAAGTATCATGTAGCAGGATCATGATGATATTAATATTCACACATGGACAACTATGCTCCACCCCAACTGGGCAGCCACTTCAGTAATAAAATGAAATAGTTGAAATCACATGAAAAGAAATTGCTATATAATTATGTGTTAACATAACTGCTCTGAATTTTGGCAAGAAAATAATTTTTAGGCTGATATTTTCTTAAAAAGCATGTCTTTTTAGATATCTCCCCATGGTTAAGCAGCCCACGGCTTTGATGCTTGGACATTTCTACCCCTTTCTTATGGGAAAAACATAATTCTATTTTCCATGTCATCCATTCTCAGTTTATAACTAAAAAAATTCTGTTTGACTTAGTTTTGAAAAAACTGAAAGAAAAATTGCTTAAAAGATATATCCTTAGAAATAAAGAATATAGAAGGGATTATCTCCCTAAAAGTCAATAGTTATATAGACAAGGAGCCAGCATACACAGAGGCTTAGTAACTTACCAAGTTCATGGTGACAGGGACCAAAAAGTAGGTCTCTCAAATCTGTGCCGCATAATTCCCCTACTGAATCACTTTATCTCCTAATTTTTTCTTTGTTTGTTTGTTTTGTTTTGAGAGAGAGAAGGAAGATCCCCTTGAATGTGCTGGGTCACATAAGAACTCTACCTAACTTGGTATTCTTTTTCTAAGAAACAGGCTTTCTGAAGGCTCTTAAAGGAAGTTAACTTGTTCATTGCAATGTCAACCTTAAAGATTAGATTTCTAATAAAGCTAAAGAAAGAAAAGGTAGCAAACTTTCCTTAAGTATGAAATTTCTGGAGCCTCCAACAAGATTGAATTGCCTTCCCAGTCTGACTTACGAAAAGCCTCAGGCCAGTCACTCTATCTGCTAGATGCCTTCCATCTCTGCCATGGTATACATTGCCTATTATTCTCACAGGACTCACCCATAGAGGACACAAGTCTCAGGGACTACAAAATTTATATCCATACTTTCCTCCTCTGTTTTTCCCAGCTGATCTAGGTAAAGCATTTTTTTTTTTAAGATGAGGGTTATACAACAGAAAACAATTATTTCTTCTTGAGATGCTGTCCAAGATTGATGAATCTGGATCACACCTTTCCTGGAGACCCTCAAGCTATTATCGCAAGGATTAGAATGAACAGAAAAAAGAATTACTACTCTGAGTTTTTACAGTAAGACCTGTGTCCCAATTTAAAATTGAAGAATGGTACTTTGAGTATTTCTTTGCATATATTTTCAAACAGTGATTTACTGCCAAATGTTTAATAATTGCCTTAATAGGAAAAAAAAGTCTTTTTATATGCATGATAAACAAATTATTATAAATTTTACTAATAATAAGGATGTCTATTATAAATAACAAAATGTGATACTATTACGCATAAGAATATTCAAATAGGTAACTGATTCTCAGAGAATATTGTCATTGCTTCTTGCCAATCTCTTGTATCAGCAAACTTTATTTGCAAGGGATGAGTAAATACAGTTCTGACAAAAATGTTGGAAGATATTTTCATTTACATTCATAATTAGGATCAAAGTGAAACAAGGCTGTATGTTGGAACTTCACTCATTCAGCAACAACATGAACAACTTATTTGATAAAGCAAATAATTTTTAATACTGGCAGGATGTTTCCAACTCTTTGGTTCATGCAATGTAATGGTGCCAGACATGCACACTTTTAAGTTTGATATGCGCTATTTATCTTTTGCCTATGATCTCTTAATTTCACACAATTGAAAAACAATAATAAGTCCTGATCTGTAGTATTTGCTGTTTCCATAATGTAAATACTCCTACCATGACTGATTTCAGGCCATCAAAGTGGTAACATTGCAAATGGAGATGGGAAGAGATGGTGAGCACATCACCACATAGCGTTTTCACCATAGAGATACAACAAATGTAAAGAATCTCAAGAGCTTTAATAATAGTAAAACATAGTAAAATAATTAAAAAGTGATGAGTTTTGAATATGCATTACATATGTAATATGAATTATAAATACAATACATATTTTGAATATGTATTGAATAGTATTTGTTTTTATTATAACTTATTTAGTTCTAAGTTTATATTATTTAGTAATGACCGTGTTTTAATAAACTTCCTCAATACTTAATGGTCATCTCTTAAGAGCTGGTACAAGCCAGTTCCAACACATCACTGGTTCTGGGTATCAATGCATCACTCCTAGAGAAAGAAAGGTCACAGACAGGAGTGAAGGTCTTTATAATGACTGGAGGCTCCAGGAGACAATCCATTTCCTTGACTTTTCCACCTTCTGGATGCCATCTGCATTTCTTGGCTTTTTGCCCCTTCCTCAGTTCTTGTCAAACTCTTGTTCCCTTTGTCATATCTCCTACCACTGTCTGACCTTCCTGCTTCCCTCTTATAAAGACCCTTGTAACTACATTAGGTTCCACCTGGAGAGTACAGGCTGATATCTCTGTCTTACGAGCCCTGAATTTATCACATCTACAAAGTGCTTTTTACAATGTGAGGTGACAAATTCACAGGTTCCAGGGATTGGGACACAGACATCTCTGAGGGACCGTTATTCAGCTTATCACACTGGACTATAAGAAATTTTTAACAATCCATGTGGAGAAAAAGTTGCTAAATGTCCTGTCTCTTTGAGAAAAAGAAAAATGTTCTTAGTCTAAATCAAGTCCCTCCTACAATAGAGCTTTAAATGACTGCAAAAATGAGTTTGGCTGCTTGAAGAGTTTTTTTATTATAATAATTTACAAATCTCATTAAGCTTTGTTATTGTTTTCTCAATTCTGAATGCACAGCTGTCACCAGAATGGCAAGCACCAGTTAGGGGGTGTAAAAAATCACTTGTGGGAAGTCTTTCTGATTCTTTTCTGATATTTATAATGGGATTTTTTTTCTTGGCTGAATCTTATATAATGATTAGATGCCATAAATTGTTGTCTAGTTAATAGGGAAGAAAGTGAAATATAAAGTTTAGATTCGTTTTTCTAAATCACAAAAGGAACTCTCCCAGGCCACCCTGAATTGTTTGCCCAAACACACATGTAAGAACTACAATTAATCTTCAGATTTAAGAAGCAAATTTAGGAAATACTCAGATCTGATTTCTCCCCTCATCACGTTGCAAATTGGTCCTTTGCTAATGAGTCATTTGGTCATTTAATGGCAATTGTAAAATTAAATTTAGCTGTAAGAGCTACCATCAGTGCAACCATCTTTCACAACTAAAGCACTCAGCTAAATTGTGACAATTTTATTTGTGGCAATGATCATCAACAGTTGCTCTAAATTTACAATCAATTACAAATCCAACTGTAACTTTGAGTGTAAGACTCTTAGTATTGGTACTTCCTTGCAGACATGATAGGAAGAAATAAGAACAAAAACAGGGAAAAGTGACTTGCAGACTCACAAGACTGATTTTATACATTACTCAATATCTGCCTCCTTGTTTTACAGAGGCACTTAACATAATCTAAAAATTACCAGAAACAGCCATTTCATAACTTAAGCTAACTGCTACAGAACTTAATTTGTTGCTGTTTATAAAAATATTTAATAGTTTTTTAAACTCGTGGCAAGTAATTGAATTCTGTGTGTTACATACTAATTAATTACAGAGGAGGTTGCCCTAAAAATTATACTGTATGCCTAGGGAAACCCTATATATAATTATTTTTAAAAATAGCATCAACTATAAATGCTCAAAGAGCCCTTATTGTATTGATTTCATTTTGAACTTACAGTCATGTGTTGTAAGAGACATTTTAGTCAACAATAAAGTGCATATGCTACAATGGTACCCTAAGAATATAATGGAGCTGAAAAAGTCCTGTTGCTTAGTGACACTGTGTCCACCATAACATCATAGAGCAATGCCTTAGACATTTGTGTCGATGCTGGTATAACCAAGCCTACTGCATTTCCAGTCATATAAAAATATAGCAAATACAATTACATACAGTACATGATACAGCTATGTTTATGGATTTAGTATATTATAATTCTTATTATTATTTTAGAGAGTACATCTATTCATATAAAAATTAACTATAAAATAGCCCCAGGTAGGTCCTTCAGGACATATCCAGAAGAAGACATTGTACTTACAGGAGATGACAGCTCCATGCGTGTTATTCCCCCCTACGACCTTCCAGTGGGATAAGATGCGGAGTGGAAGACTGTGATGTTGATGATCCCGACCCTGTGTAGGTCTAGGCCCATGTGCATGCCTGCGTCTCAGTTTCTAAAAGAAACTTCAAAAAGTAGAAACATAATAATGATAATTAAATAGAACAACCTTACAAAATAAGCATATAAAGAAAGAAAATATTTTGTGCAGCTGTACAATGTGTTTATCTTTTAAGCTGAGTGTTATTACAAAAGATTCAAAAAGTATTTTTAAAATTTAAAATTTATAATGTAGAAAACTTACAGTTAGCTGAAATTAATTTATTATTAAAGAAAGAATGTTATATAAATCTAATATAGTCTAAGTGTACAGTGTTTATAAAACCTACAGAGGTGTACACTCACTCTCTGACTCACACAGAGAAACTACAAGTTCGGCAAGCTTCATTCATGATAAGTGCCCTATACAGGTGTGCCATTATTTACCTTATTTTTACTGTCTCTTATTTATGTTTAGATCCAGCTAGATGCACAAATATTTACCATTGTGTTACAGTTGCCTACAGTATTCAGTGTGGTAACATGTTGTAAGGTTGGTAGCTCAGAAGCAATAGGCTGTACCATACAGCATAGGTTTTTGGTAGGCTATACCTATGGTCCCCAACCACTGGGCCACAGACCAGTGCCAGTCCCTGGCCTGTTAGGAAACAGGCTGCACAACAGGAAATGAGCAGCAAGCGAGCTGGCACAGCTCCATCTTTATTTTTAGCCACTCCCCATTGCTTGCTTCACTGTCTGAGCTCTGCCACCTGTCAGATAAGTGGAGGCATCAGATTCTCATTGTAATGCAAACTCTACTGTGAACTGCACATCGGAGGGAACTAGGTTGTGTGCTCCTTATAGGAATCTAATCACCCCTCCCCTAGTCTATGGAAAAACTGTCCTCTGTGAAACCAGTCCCTGCTGCCAAAAAGGCCAGGACCCACTGGGCTATGCCATCTAAGTTTATGTAAGTGCACTCAATGATGTTCACAATGACAAAGTCACCTAACAATGCACTTGTCAGAAGATATCCTTGTTAAGTGATTATGATTGTATTATGTACTAATTATGATGAAATCAAGTGGCTTTTTGTATTCACTATACAATTCCTAAATAACTTAAATGTTCGGATATGTAATATATATATTAACTTGTTAAATAGAAAATACAGGTTATCTTATCATGTTCAGTTCTAGATCTTGAGATACAAGGATAAAGCACTAAATTACACAAGTTCTATTATAGCTTTCTGTTCCTAATCTGATATACTTGCATCGTGTCTATAGCATAACAACAAAAACGTTCAGATATGGAAGTGTTAACATAACAAGTTCATATTAAATAGGATATAACTTTCTACTCACTGAAATGGTATTAAATTTTCTCTGTCTAGGTTTGATTTGTGTAACAGGCCTGTCTTTTTCGGTAAAAACACCAAGACTCTCTAGTTACTCTTTCCTCTCTTGTGTTTGTGTCTGCCAGTCACCACCCAGCCCCATAACCACGTACACGTCTAGGAAAACAACCCAAGTCAGTGCAGAGTTCTCCCTGTAACATTTTATTTAACTAAAGTCAAGGAAAAAGAGTCTGTTTTTCTCTCTGGTGATGAAGTTTTAAAAATATAAGCCAAGTATCCTCTATTTCTTCCTCATGGAAAGCACTGGCATGGAACAATGAATACCTCTTACAAAGAAAAGCACCAATAAAAGATTCAGAATGAAACTTATAGCAGCATTTGAAGCACAGGCTGCAGTTTCTCACAAAGTCTGTCTCTATTCCTGTATGCTCAGGACACAGGAGCCAGCAAATTCCTTTGTTTGTTTGAACAAGTACAAACAAAGGAATTCAGGAAAGAAGAAAAGTAGAGAATGGAATTTTCACAGAACTGACTTGATGATGATTTAAAATGTTGATAAGATTTCGTAGTGGAGATGGGAAGTGGTAGAAGATAAGAAAACAGCCTCGGAACATATAGTAGAAATTAATCAAACATGTAATGGAGATGGGTTTTCCCACACTAATCCAATGAAAGACCTGGCACTGAGAGCCTTCCTTCCATAAGATCACGTCACTCTTAGGCACTGGTCAAAGAAAGTCAGCCTGGGGAGTTGGAATGGAGCAGAGGCCTCACTTCTGCGTGATAATCCACAGATACGTAAAAGCTTTCACTGAGAGCCAAGACAGCAGACGGTAGGGGACAGGTCAGGTAAAGGGACAGCGCAGCAACGGCACATGCCAGCTCATGGGGATGAAAACAGGCAGACGTTTTCTTCACTGGTGTTGGTGACCTATCATATTCAGCAGTTTCTCCAAGCAGTCCCACTCCCCTACATTCATATGCCTTTTACCAGACATGATTGAGCTCCTCCAGCATCATGGCCCTTTCCCTCTTGGCCCTGCTCCCAGCAGAAGTGACTTTCATCTTGCCCATATTCTCCATTAAATCTAATGCAATGGCATGAATTCAAGGTCTTGCTTCTTTGGGGGCCTCCCTAGGGTTCACAGGGTTCTTCCCTCTTTTAACAAAACCCATGTTCGGCAAATCAAAGTTTGGTTTTCAAATCTATTGTTTTCAGAGTGAGTTTTTCAAAAGTCTATTTTAAAAATAAAAAACAAACTGAACATTATTTCTAATATGCAAGTCAATTCTGATGGCTCTGGATGACTTAAAGGGTTATTTATAAAGCTGCAAATATTTACTGACTGTCCACTGTATGTCAGGCACCTTCTAATCTCCACAGAAAAGAGCAAACCTCATCATTCTAAGCGTTGTCTCAGCATTCTTCACCCTGGTCAATTTCGTGTCTCTGCAAATATCATTTTCTCCTACCTTTGCTCTAAATCCCAAACTAAGAAACTCCTGATCTTTTGCTTTCTCCTCTCTCCTCCTACATAACCCTAAAATCCCAGGGAACTACTCACCCTTGTGCATTTTCTGGGAGAGCCAGAAGCAGAGTAAGAGGTCTTCTCTGGGACCCCAGCACATTGGTAATGAGCATGTTGTATGTCTGCTTTGTGATCACCCTTGGCTACTTGTGGTCAACAGTATGACTGTCTGGTCCAGGGACTGGACTAGCAGCCCTTTTTCTGACTTTTTCTGTGCCATTTGATGGCACAGCATCCTGAGATAGGTAATTCAATGGAGGCAGTGCCACTTCCTTTCTTTTGACCTAGTTGGTGGTCTGCAGGTGTGCCCCCAAGGCTGATCTTTCTTTTCACTGTGTCAATCTGCTGGAATGATGACATGCCCTCCCTGCTCTGGTTCCAAGGCTCACTCTGGAGTCCCAGGAAAACTAGTGTCTGTTCTTACTCCACCTGTTGGCTTGTTCTCTCCTCTACATCATGCTACTTTTCTGTCAAGATCAGTGAGGAGGGCCCAGAGGGAGTATCTGCCTTTGTAAGACCCCAAGGAAGAAGAGAGATTACTTTAGTGCATCTCTCTGGAGCAGAAAGACTTGAAAGCCACTGCTCATTATCCAGTGGAGGGAAGGGATCGTGTGCCCACACTATTCATCTGTGATCCCTGCTCCCAGAAAGAAAATTTCCTGCCAACCAACTTTAAATTGATCCCCCAACTGGGAGTCAGAGAGGTGAGAAGTAACACGTTGATCTTTCTTATTCACACAGTGTCATCTCATGGCTCAATAAGGGTCCCTGAATCCAGCCACCAGTTTTGTCATTTTTCATGTTTAGCAATCTGGGATGGAAGATAGCCAGGAGGCACTCAACCCAAACACAAGAAATTGACGTAGTAATTAGGCCATACATTGATTCATTTATACCTTCATTAACATTTTTGAATTTTATTTTTTTAGGCTATTTGAGGTTATAAACTACAACCTCAAAGAGAAGCAAACTGGGCAAAACTCCAAAGATCAGTTTTCATACTTCTCTTTCTTCCACTCATGCACACACCGTGATCTTGTCCAGAAACAGGCTTTAAACCCCAGCTCTACGGTGGTGACTCCTGAGGGCATCAAATCTCCCTTTAAGGCCTGTTTAGTGTCTTTCACTTTGTTCAGTTGGCTTAGCAAATATTTACTGACACCTGCCAGGTATTTGCAAATCACTATTTCCATACTCCTTGGGAAAGACTGATTGTTTTATGGTCCTAATAAAAAGTAATGACCAAAACTGGAATTAAATCTGCTCATTCAATGACAACTCACCTTAATGAACATTCCTCTGAAAGCCAGCATCCTCTGCTTTATAAAGTCCCTCAATCAACAACTATCTCACTTAGTGACTATGCCTCTAAAATTCAGCCCATTGAAATTGTCCCCATCCTATGAACAAGCTTGTCCAGGTGAATTAACTCATTTCTGTCACTGAATGTTCACCAGTACCTGAACTTTATAACTCACAAATGCTCTGTATGACTTGGACAGTCTTCTTTGTTTAGAGAGACTGTGCCTATAAACTCATCTCGCCCCTTCTTAAGTAATAAATCGAGGGATTTTTTTTTCCCCAGTGAATGGTACTAGTATCTCTATTTCCTGGTTTTGATATTACACTATAGTTTTATAAGATGTTACTATTAGAGAAACTGGGTAAAGGTACAAGACCTCCTTAAAAAGTATTCTTTTGCAACTTCTTATCAATTTTTAATTATTTTGTGTAGGGGGGGTTATTTCAATAGATTTAGAGGGTATAAGTGTTTTTTGTTACATGGATGAACTGTATTATTCTGTAGTCAGGACTTTTGGTGTACCTAGCCCCTGAATAGTGTACGTTGTAACCAGCAGGTAGACTTTTATCTGCCACCCTTGTTCTACTCTCCCCCTTCTTAGTCTTCAATGTCCCTAACTCGACTTTATGACCAAACATATCCCTTGTCTAGCTACCAATTAAGAGTGAGAATATGTGGTATTTGTTTTTCCATTCCTAAGATACTTTACTTAGGATAATGGTCTCTAATTCTAGCCAAGTAGCATAAGACAATTATTTCATTCTTTTTTACAGCTGAGTAGTACTCCGTGGTATGTTTGCCACATATACACAGTATACATATACAGCACCACATCACTTTATCCACTTGGCAAGCACTTAGTTCATGCCATATCTTTGCAATTGTGAATTGTGCTGTGGTAAACATTTGGTTGCAGGTGTCTTTTAATGCAGAAGTCATCTTATAAAAATGACTTCTTTTCCTTTGGATAGATAATAATGGGACTGCTGGATTTCATGGTTGATCTATTTTTAGTTCTTTGGGGAATATCCATACTATTTTCCATAGAGTTTCCATTCCCACCAGCAGGCGATAAGCAGTCATTTTTCACTGAATCTGTACCAACATCTATTCTTCTTTGACTTTTTAATATTGGACAATCTGACAGGAATAAGGTGTTATCACATTGTAGGTTTAATTTGCATTTCCCTGATGATTAGTGATGTTAAGCAGATTTTTATTTGTTTGTTTGAGATTTGTCTTTCTTCTTTTAAAAAAATATCTGTTCATCTTTTCCTTACTATTTGGTGGAGTTATTTTTTTTTTCTTGTTGATTTGAGTTTTTTGTAGAGTCAGGATTTTAGTCCTTTGCAAACATTTTTCCCATTCTGCAGGTTTTCTGTTTGCTCGGTTGATTATTTCCTTTTTTGTATAGAAACTTTTAGTTTAAGTCCCATTCATTTATTTTTGTTATTGCTATATTTGCTTTTGCAGTCCTAGTCATAATTTGTCTAGGTCAATGTCCAGTAGAGTTTTTCCTACATTTTCTTCTAGAATTTTTATGGTCTCCAGTTTCACTCTTCCACATGTGGCTCTCAATTTTCTCCACACCATTTATTGACTAGGATTTCCTTTCCCCAGGAAATCTTTTTGTCTACTTTTTTGAAAATAAGTTTCTTGTAGTTATATGGCTTTATTTTTATGTTCTCTATTCTGTCCAATTAGTGTATGTGTCTACCTGTGTACCAGTAC
>CAUYQV010112052.1:0-20367 GCA_963574575.1 Galagoides demidoff
ATGACGGCTGCAACCAAAAAAAGGCCGGGCATTGTGGCGGGCGCTTGTGGTCCCAGCTACTTGGGAGGCAGAGGCAGGAGACTTGCTTGAGCCCAGGAGTTGGAGGTTGCTATGAGCTGTGATGCCATGGCACTCTACCCAGGGGGATAGCTTGAGGCTCCCTCTCAAAAGAAAAAAAAAATAGATACATAATAGAACACACATGAAAGAAACTACTATAATTGTGAGAATTAAGGTGTTTCGTGTATTGTACTATTATTAATATATACATCTATAGCCCCGCAGTTAATGTCTTTACACGTAAGATAAAAGATTTATTTCATGAATGTAAATCCTAAACAAAATCAAGAAAAATAAATATTTGCTAAGTTGATGTGTATGTATGTTTATACATGTAAATTTTCAAACAAATGCTGTATCAACATACAATCTGCATATTCATGTATATGAATATTCATTATTCACCCTAACTGGTATTATTAGAAAAACTTTTACCTTTTTAAAATTTATAGGGAAACATGATAGTTTATTGTTTTTGATTTCTATCCCTTTGATCACTGGTCAGGTAAAATATAATTTTTTCTAATGCTTATTTTCTGCCTAAGTGCTATTCTGTAGAATTTCCATTAAAGTTTATAATCACCTTGTCTACTTTAATTAGCATGTGTTATAATTTTGTTTTTTACAATGTTATTATTTTTATCATACCCCCTGCTATCTGAAAAACTTGTTATAATTACCATATCAACTTCTGTTAAAATTTATATTTACCTTATCTAGTTTGATTGGCACGTATTATACTTTTATTATCAACAACATTAATTATTTCCATCACACCCATTGGTATTGTATTTTATTTTGTAAAGATAAAAAATTACTTAAAATTTTTAATCCATCACATTTATTTATATTTTTTGTTGTCTTTTTTTTTTTTAATCATTTTGAGTTCAGAAAATCTTTTTTCCTAGTCAAGGCATTATTTTAAATTTTGTAGTTTCTCTATCAATCATTTGGAAGGGCTAATAATATAAAATCCTCCCCACTCTCTGCATTCTTTGCAATACTAATAGGAATCAAATACTGTCCCAATATTGAGCTTAACTGACATTTTCTCATTTCAGAGAATGAAAGACCCTGCCTTGAATTTTCTCAGCTAAATGTAAAGGATTCCTTCAAAGATTTATTTAATCCAAGGATAGAAATAATTCTGATGATGTACACAAGGAACAACCTGAACTGTGCTGAGCCACTATTCAAGCAAAATGACTCACTTAATATTAATTTCAATACACAAAAGAAGACAGTTTGGCTTATTCATGGATACCGACCCATAGGCTCCACTCCAACCTGGCTTCAGAACTTTCCAAGGATTTTGTTAAATGAAGAAGATGTGAATGTAATTGTAGTAGATTGGAACCGGGGCGCTACAACTTTCCTTTACAGTAGAGCAGTTAAAAACACCAAAAAAGTTGCTGAGAATTTGAGTAGGCACATTAAAAATCTCTTGGTAAGTCTGGGAATTTTAGCATGGTATATGGTTTGCAGTATACAGGGGGTTATGCATTGCCGCAAAGTGGTAGTCAGATATATACTTCCCCCCATATTCATTAAGAATTGCTGCTTTTGTGTACTAATGTCTTCAGCCAGCTTTTCTTTGTCTGCCTAAATGGATATAATTAGACAGGAACTGTCCTATTTAAAAAAAAATCTTAAAGATTCAGTTACTATGTTCTTGTAACATTTTTTAGCTATACCTATACCTGCTTCATAATGTGGTGATTCTATGTGAGCAGAGGGGATAAATTTCAGAATAGTTACATTCTTTAAATATCTTTTTAAAGCTATGACTAAATTGTTAAATATGCAAAATAAAAAAAAAAACAACTTATAAAGTCATATGCTTTTGTTAACATTGGAGAAGACAGATTTCCATTTAAGTCTGCTCAGGGTTTGGATGGGTCAAGTAAGTTCAGGCCAATTCCAGGTCATCCATAGATTGAATGATTCTCTTTTACTAGATCTATGTCTAACTTAAGAGCAAGGTGGTGGTGATGGGTACTTAAGAGAAAGAAGAGAGATATCTGATTTGGGGGCATTATTTGGCTTGCAATTTGTATTTAAGTTGTTTTGTGCCGAACTTGATAACAAATCCAAGAAGTGACTGTTACATGTTGGGTCTAAGACTACATGGGCTCAGTGTCCAAGTCTATCAATCACATATGTGACTTTGAACACTTACTTGCCCACTCTGTGCTGTGATTTCTTATTTGTACATTTGAGATAACAAAATTTTATAATAATAGTTATATGTATATTTTTTATATATTTAAAAAGTAATCATATTTTGTTATTGTTCTTTACCTGTCCATATTTGAACAAAACCATACCATCACTATAATAAGACAGAGGAGGTAATTGATTCATCCAGTCTTTTTTTTTTTTTTTTTGCAATTTTTGGCCGGGGCTAGGTTTGAATCCACCACCTCCGGCCTATGGCGCCGGCGCCCTACTCCTTTAAGCCACAGGCACTGCCAGATTCATCCAATCTTAACCAATAGTCTGTTAATTGTATAATTGATTTTTCCTGATGATAGTAGTCTTTTCTCCAACTCATAAACATGTACCCCAAAGCATGGAAAATGTGAAGGGTAAATGGGGGGATTTAGGAAAATTCGTAGTTATTAGATACAATTCATATTAAGGAGAAGGAATGTAAGGATCAATCAGCAGTATTAAAGTTTGGGAACTGCTCCCTCAGTATTTGAGGCATTGCTGTGAAAAATTTGAAGACAATTGTCACTGTATGTCTGGAAATCCCGATGCTAGCTTTTCATTAGTAGCAATTCCCTCATCTTTTGTAAGCCATCTGACCTCTCCCTGGGTAGGCTAAGCGGTGATCTGCCCGCAAGTTTTCCTTTTGCTCCTGAGAGGCTGGTGGAAGTTGTATGCCCTGATGCAGACTCCCAGTGCCACCATTCAGCAGCTGAGAGAAGGGTGACCCAACGGTGGTCTAGGAAGATTAGATTCCAAACTCTTCAGCTTGTGATTGGGGGAAATCTCTTAAAATCTTTGAACTTCATTTTATCGTCTCCGAAGTGAGGATGATCATTCCACTTTTGCCTGTCTTCCTCAGCCTTCCTGAGGTTTAGGAAGCAATTGATCAGGTAAAACAAGATTAGCAGATTAGCATCAAGTTCCGAGGCAAACAGACCTGGGTCTGGGTCTTAGTCTGGTTAGTCTGCCATAATAAAACACCATAGGCTGGTACCTCACAGATAACAAAAGTTAATCCTGCTTTATAGATGGTGCCTTTCACTGTGTCCTCACATGGTGGGAGAGTTAAAGGAGCTCCCTGGGGTCTCTTCTGTCAGGACACTAATCCCATTCATGAAGGCTCTACTCTTGTGACATAATCCTTTCACTCCTGAGAAGGACCCACCTCTAAATACCATCACCTGGGGGTCAAGATTCCAACATATGAATTGGCGGGCGTGGGGTGGGGGGGGAAACAAATACTCAGACCGTAGCTCCCGAAATGCGTCTTTAACCTTTATAAATACACATGGCTTTGGGCAAGTCATTAACTTCTGACACTGTTTCCTTAATTAAATGAGAATTGATGGCTATTTATTTAGCACTTAACAGGTACCTGTGACAATTTAGGCAACAAAATAAGTAAGGCTAACTCATGAGACAATTGGGAATATTAAATATGAGACTTAGAAGGCACATATTGGGTAGTAGCATAGAGCAAGCACTTAGCAATGTCTATTATTCTGTAAAATGCATTGCTTATTAGATGTGTTGCTTTACAGAGGGCAAAAGTTGAACAAATACATAGTTGTTTTGATGACTCAAAGACTCCTTCCCTACCTTTCAGAAATGAATGAAGCCAGAAAAACAAATTTTAATATTGATATTTGAAGCATGATTTGCGATTACTTAAAACGAAAATTGTTAACACTGCATTTTCAATTGCAGAAGCATGGAGCGTCTCTTGACAGCTTTCATTTTATAGGTGTGAGCTTAGGGGCTCATATTAGTGGATTTGTTGGAAAGATATTTCGTGGTCAACTTGGGAGAATAACAGGTACAACTAATTTTTATAAAAATATTGTTTTAGCATGCTTTTAGTCATCATAAGTTACTTTATTTAATAAATAATTAAATTTTTTCCCTATATTGTCAAGTATTAGTCTTAGTTAGTTAGACTTTAAAGTCCTGTTAAGTTCCTAACAGAGCTTAAGTTACCGAGCTGGAAATGGGAAAAATAAAAAGATTTATTTCTGCACTCCTATCTATATTTCAAGGACATGATATTATAAGAATACAGGGACAATTTGGCCCACGCAATAGAAAATGCTTTATGAATTAGTTAAAAATTTAAATATATACCTAATTTTCACAAATTTTGATGGGTTCCAATTCTTTAAATATTTAACTTGAATGTCAGAAGAGAATCAAGAATTGTTATCCAAATTTGAGGGGTTCTAGATTCAAGTGTCTTACATATTTCCATTAAAAGTTACTGCATCCAGAAAGCTCAGCAACTGACTAACGCTAACATGGATTTTTATTCTTTCCTCTACATGTGTTAATAATTTTTTTCTTAGTATTTGTGTATTTCTTTTCTTTTCTTTTTTTTTTATTTTTGAGCATTCATTGAGGGTACAAAGAACCAGGTTACACTGATCGCATTCATTAGGTAAAGTCTCTTATAATTGTGTCCCATCCCCAAGAGGTGTGTCACACACACTGTGACCCCCACTGCCCTCTCTCTATCTCTCTCTCTGCTCTCCCGTTCCCCTACCCCCTCCCGTGTACTAGGTCATCAATTGTCTTCATAACAGAATTGAGTACTTTGGATTCCTACTTCTCCATTCTTGTGATGCTTTACAAAGAAGAATGCATTCCACTTCCATCCAGGTTAATACAAAAGATGTAAAGTCTCCAACTTTTTCAGTAGCTGAATAGTATTCCATGGTAATACTCCTCATCTCCTCTGATCTTGGAAGCTAAGCCGGGTAGAGCCTGGTTAGCACGTGGATGGGAGACATGTTAATAATTTTAGAAATAGAAGGATGATTTGCTCTCCAACCAATTTACCTTTTTTTTTCTTATCTCTGTTCATAGAAGATTTGTAGTAATTTCAAGGGTGAATAACAGGTAATACAAATCTTTAATTAAATTGCCAAAAAGGGGGATGAAGGAGGTAAACAACATATATATGCAGAGTAAGGATCTTTATAAACCTTAGGGATACCCTGACTTAGTCTGGTTTGTTTCTGTGTTAACCCCATCATACGTATGTAAAAACTGAGGTTAACCGAAAGAATGTAGGACAGTAACAAAGTCACAGTTAAGCCAGGATTTACACAAAGGTTTTTGACAACTAAAGCGCATTCTCCCTCAAGGACCATTCTTGTTCTATATAAACTGGTGATAATCTTACTTTATTTTAAATTGTGTTTACGCAGATTAGTCTGGTACACATTACCCTATGTACCTACCAGGCATCCTTTATGGTTTTAAAGAGCCAGCAAATATGCACATTCTACATCAGAATAATTTCCAGGAAGAGATAAGCTTCTGTCTCATTTAGTTAAGTGGGCTATAGAAAATAGGAATAATATAAGAGATACGATAATATGAGATAAGACACCATATTTTACTTACAAAATATCTCAATAAGATGACTTGTTTTCTTCCATTGCCTGTTCTCAAAGAACTGATTGTTAGACTGTCCCCATCTTTTGGATACTCTTCCAGAAGATAAGGAGTCTAGAAAATTCATTTAGAATTTAAGATACCCCAGACATAATATCTATACTCCATGGAATTTTTAATATATTTTTCTTTTTTCAAGAGTATATGGACAACTTCTGTGAGAAATGAATGAAATGATACTCTTAATAATGTTTTATCTCATAGCCCTCCAGATATACTATAGACATGTCCACAGGGATGTAGAGTTCAAGAGAGAACCAGATGATATTCATTATAGAACCCAGCCCCGCCTCCCAAGAGAAATAGTAGTTATTATTAAATACAGATTTGCTACTGGTTTACCCCTAATTACTTCTTAAATAAAAATGCTCCCCAAAAATTCTTCAATATTTTGTTGAGGCTTCTGTAGTGTGGCTTAACTCATAATTTCTAAAGCTTAGTAGCCTTCCTCAGATAATGAAGGTACTTGCTATTCATCCACTTTGATTTACCTTTAAGTATGTTTTCAGACAGATTTACATGTACTAAAATTGTAAAACTTATGTTTATCATTTAGTAATAATGCAAAATGAAACTTAATTAACACAGTACATTGATTAGATTAATAGTTTTTTTCTTGAATTTTAGGTCTTGACCCTGCTGGGCCAAGATTCACTGGAAAACCTTCCTATAGCAGATTAGATTACACCGATGCAAAGTTTGTGGATGTCATCCACTCAGATGCTGATGGTAACTATGCAGGATTTCTTGCTTAATAATTTGAAAGTGAAAAAAGGAAATGCAGACACTGAGGAAGAGCAGAACATAGCAGAAGAGAGTGTTGTGGATAAAAATGTCTTAAAATCTATGTATAATTATGCATAATTAATGATAATACTTTCCACTGGCAATATTTCCTGGAGTCTGTGATTTCCGGCACTGTCAAATGATGCTCTTTGTCTTGAAGTTGCTTCCTTTGGTTTCATGCAGTGTCACTTCATCCTAAAACATTGAAATAGATAAACAAGAATTCATCTTGTTCTTGCTACTAACAGTTTTATCAATTTGATCACATTTCCTTTGATATTTAATGTTCCCAATGTATTTAGGTATTGAGGTTAACATTCTCTCCAGTTCCTTCCTTCCTTCCTTGCTCCCTTCCTCCGTCCCTCCCTCCCTCTTTTCCCCCTCCCTTCCTCCCTCCTTCCTTCCCTTTCTTTCTTCCTTTCTTTCTTGACAGAGTTTCACTCTGTTTCATTCTGTCTCCTTGGCAGAGTGCCTTGGTGTCATAATATCTCATAGCAACCTCAAACTCTTGACCTCAAGCCATCCCCTTACCTCAACCTTTCATGTAGCTGGGACTACAGGCACAATGCCTGGCTGCTGTTTTTCTATTTTTAGTAGAGACAGGGGTCTCCCTCTTGCTTAGGCTGGTCTTGAACTCCTGAGCTCAGGTGATCCACCTGCCTTGGCCTCCCAGAGTGCTAGGATTATACGTTTCAGCCACGACACCTGGCTCTCCACTCATTTTCTTGCTGTAATACCTGTATATCAATGATTGGTGAGTGTAGCATTTCAGCCATGGATAAAGAGGAAGTTTCCCTAGAGGTAGACAAGTAATTTCTCTATTTTTAAGTATCTTACTTAAACATCCCTAACACTGTATTAGAGTTTTGCAAGACTACATTGAACGGACACTTCTTGTAAGGAATAGATTGTCCTGGTGCTTTTCCTTATTTTAATCTGATAATACTAATATTTGTTAAATACTTCCCATACATTGGCAGTGATTTAAGTGCTTTCTGTGATCTACTAAGGACCCCCCCTACCCCGTGAGATAGTTTATCATTAGAACTCCTCTTTCACAGACAGGGAAACCAGAGGCACATTCTTTTGGTTTCAAATCACTTTCACGATAAATTTAAAAATAAATGTTTACCATCCTAATAAGGATAACCAGGTACATTTAAAGCAAGACAGCATGAATGAGAAACAGGAGAAACAATGGTCAATAGACAAGAGCCGTAGGCACTTAGATGTTGGAATCATTCTATACCTGCTATTCAAAAATGTGCCAATTATTTTCAAAGAATGGCCAATAATGTACCTTTGTTTACAAAATATTCATTACAAAATATTTATAAAATATTCTCCGTATGTTGGCTACCTATTTGCAATGTTTTGTAATGAATATTTTGTAAATAAAAGGACATTTAGCTACAATTTCCCATTTTCCCTATGCATGGTGATCTTATGAGCAAATTTTATGACATTGTACATTAATACACCACAACTTACCCCATCCTCCTATTGGTGTATCTTTGTGCTGTTTCCAATTTGGGGCTGATAAGTGTTAATACTATGAACATCCTTGAACAGATATATTAGTGCATAGATGAAGGTGCATCTGTTGGTTATGTACCCAGGAGTAGAATTTTGTTATAGAATGTGAATTTCTTCAATTTTAAGCAATAATGCTGAATAGTTTGTCAAAGTGGTTGTATGACATTTTTTCCAATAAATGGTCCTGTCATGCTTTTTAAATTTTAAACATGTGGTATTTTATTGGGGTTTTAGTTTCTACTCTTCTTCTCACTAACTTTGAGAACTTTTCATGTTTATTGCCTATTTGGAATATTTTTCTTCGTAAAATGTCTCCTGAAGTCTTGACTTTTTAAAACTAGATTTCCTTTGCTTTATTATTCATCTATACTGTGTTTTTTTTCTTTTGAAATCACTTTTCTTCTGCTTTATTTTGGCTTGCTGTTCATATTCTCACAGTGTTTTTTGATGATGTTCCAAATTTTAATGCAATCAAATGTTTCAAGATTTTCATTTGAGTTAGGGATTTTTGTTTACTTTGCAAAACACTAATAATAATTATTATTACTATCTCACTCTCTTGCTGGAGGCTAGAGTGCTATGACATCAGCCTAGGTCACATCAACCTCTAACTCCTGGGTTCAAGCAATCCTCCTGGGACTACAGGCACCTGCCACAACACCCAGTTAACGTTTTTAATTTTTATTTTCAGTAGAGAGAGGTCTCACTCTTGCTCAGGCTAGGCTAGAACTTCTGAACTCAAGGGATCTTCCCACCTCTGTCTCCCAGTGCGCTAGGATTACAGGTGTCAGTCATTGTACACAGCCTACTTTGGAAAATTATTTATTTTTTATTACAATGTTTTAAAAATTAAAAATGATGCTAATAAACATGTTTGTTTTTCTTCCACATTTATACACAGAATAAGGAAATAATTTTTGCATCTTATAAGAGTTAGAGATTTTTTATAATTTCAGTATCCAGTTTACTGAAACACAACCACTTAATCTGATACTAGTTGTGACTTCTTTGACCTTTCTGTTCTCTCTCCAAGATTTTTTAATTTTAGGTGATATGTAAAGTTCAAACATTCTACATTCCTTTCATTGTATGAAAAGAAGGAAAAAGTGGCATAAATCAATTTTAAAATAATAATTTTGTCTTTCCAAAGTGTAAATTTCGGCTTTTTTTAGCATGTATATTCATATTTTTGTTCCATTTAAATTAATGAAAGCATTGCAATCTTACTCAGCACAAAAACTGTATGTCATACCATGGTCCTGAGCAGTCTCAGCTTGCTACCCCTTTTTACTCTTAATAGCTCCTCTGGTATTTTTACTGATTTATTATGTCTTTTCTACTATGAAAAAGATTTTTGCTTTCACTTACTTATTCAATTGTAGCACAAAAACTGTGACTGACCTATAGTAAACTGGTGACTGGTCAATATGTAAAATTAATGAAATATAATTTTACCAAAGAATTAATTTGAAAACTTGATACTAGAAAACTCATCTTTTGAAAAATAGTGTTTATTTTATTTTGAATTCACATTTTTAAAGAGTCACTTTCAATGGATATTATAGGAGATTCTGTTTTGTACAAGTTAATGACCTAATTATATAAATTTTGGGATTCTTATGTGCTTTTCTTCTCAGGTTTAGGCATCAAAGAGCCTTTGGGACATATAGATTTTTATCCAAATGGAGGAAAAAAGCAACCTGGATGTCCTAAAACAATTTTTTCAGGTATACAACAATATTTTGGAATGAATTATATGCAAATAGTTTGACTTCATCACCTTTGTCCACGATGAAGGAGCGTTATTGATGCTAAATTGTTTAATTTGACCCTGCTTTGTCCATAAATGTAACCAGTAGGCCGCCCAGTTGGTCATGGATGACACCTACTATGTTATAGTTTCAATTCATTATTGTAAACAGTCAAAGGAATTATAAATTATTGAGGAAGCACAATATCTCATAACACAAGTTTGATCTTAGGATTAAAGCTTTACCCTCACATTATTACTTTACAAAAACAAAATTTAGAGACCTGACACTTCCTTGTCCTGTACATAGGGAGAGCTGAGCAGCTCCTCTAGCAGTATAATATAGATAATTTCAGAACTGTAGAAAAAAGAAGATAGGCGTGTGGCCTATAGATATATGAAAAAATGCTCACCATCTTTAATCATTAGAGAAATGCAAATGCAAATCAAAACTACTTTGAGATATCACCTAACTCCAGTAAGATTAGCCCATATCACAAAATCCCAAAACCAGAGTTGCTGGCATGGATGTGGAGAAAAGGGAACACTTCTACACTGCTGGTAGGAATGCAAACTAATATGTTCCTTTTGGAAAGACCTCTGGAGAACACTTAGAGAACTAAAAATTGACCTGCCATTCGATCCTACAATTCGATTATTAGGTATATACCCAGAAGATCAAAAATCACATTACAATAAACATATTTGTATCAGAATGTTTATTGCAGCCCAATTCATAATTGCCAGGTCATGGAAGAAGCCCAAGTTCCCATCGATCCACGAATGTATCAACAAACTGTGGTATATGTGCACTATGGAATACCATGCAGCCCTAAAGAAAGATGGAGACTTTGCCTCCTTCATGTTTATATGGATGGAACTGGAAAATGTTCTTCTTAGCAAAGTATCACAAGAATGGAAGCAAAAGTATCCAATGTACACAGCCCTATTATGAAACTAATTTATAGTTCTCCAATGAAAACCACAACTTAATTCTAGCCTAAGAATATGGGAAGTGGGTAGGGGAGGGGAGAAGGGCGGATGGGTGGTAGGAGAGTGACTAGAAAGTTCACTTATATGGTCTGTCTAACAAGGGTACAAGTGAACTTTTCTAGAACTAGAGTATAAATATTTTAACACAATATCTAAGTAAATGACACAAAGTCTATGTTAACCAGTTTGATGAAAATATTTCAAATTGTATATGAAAACACTACACTGTACCTCATGTTTGCATTAATGTATACAGCTATCATTTAATAATAAAAAAAATGCCACTCACCTGGAACATCTTCAGAGAGAAGGCACTCAAGCCTGACTGAAAGAGGAGTACACAAAACCAAGTAGTGGAATCTCAGTCAAAAAAAAGAAGAATATATATATTCTTAGGTTCACAGTGGCAACTGGTCAAGTGACACATGACCAAGGCCACTGTAGCTAGAGAAGTTTGGTCAAAGGGAGGAGGACGTGAGAGGTTGCAAAAGGAAAAGGAGGTTATAAAATTTTAATGTCACCTGGTTTCATAATCATCTCTAACACTGAGTGGAAATATTAAAGGTGAAGGATTAGGAGGGAAAGATGTGTATCCTAATTCTTAAGTATAATACATGGTGACTATAGAGCTTTTTAAATTATTGACATTTAAAATTTCAGTTGTTTTAACCATTAGAAATTTTATTATAAATATCACACAAAGAGAGCATACTAAACTAAAGTTTTGATGATACTATTTGTTCAGTGGCTCAAGATAAAACTGTGTATTGTAGTCAACACTTTAACATTCATAAGATACTCATTGCTTAGGAGAATTTAATGTATAATTTTTCTCTAATTTATTTGAACTTGGCTTCATATATTTATAGGTTGCTTTCTCATTTTTTATTCCTAGGACTTCAATATATTAAATGTGACCACCAGAGAGCAGTTTACTTGTTCATGGCATCTTTGGAAACAAACTGCAATTTTATTTCATTTCCTTGTCATTCATACAAAGATTACAAGACTAGTTTATGTGTGGCCTGTGACAGCTTTAAGGAAAATTCTTGTCCTTGGCTAGGTAAGAGAGATGGTTGTAATTTTGCTAATTCTTTTTGAATTTGACTAACATTATAGTGTTTGTAGTTTCTGATGGAAGCTAAACTACACTTTATATTTACTTGTTAATATATCAACATTTTATGGAAAAATTATCTGTGAAGATATGGTACAACCAGAATAAATATTTTATTTTCTCCCAAATAACTTCAGATATTTAAGGAAATGAACTTGGTCAACAGCCTTTCTACGCTCAATATAGTGGGCAAATGCGGTGGCCTTGTGGTGAGCCCTGTTCTTGATACACAAAAGGATATAACAGTCATCCAACTAGTTTTCTGTGTTCCAAGTTTTTTTTTTTTTTTAATGGAAAGTCTTAGAAGCAAGTGAAGAGGTGTGAACCATAGTTAGCCAAGTAGACATGGATCGTACGTGGTTACACCTTTTAAATCAATAAAGCTTGGTAAGTGTAGTTAAGAATTGTAGCTTCTGATAGCTAAAGCCTGCTAGTAGGAAATTATACAGGAGAAAGAATCCACAGAAAAATAGAATGCTAGGACTAGAATTTCAAAGTCCATCGTTCAGGACTTTTCAAAGAAATTACCAGACCTAAGCAGGTCATGAGTGTATAGACATCTCAGTATCAAGGCAGGATCTTCTAGAAATGCTTCCAAGGACAACAAAGGGGATGAAGGAATAGATAGTGACTGTAAGTGGGAAATTAAACCTCCTGTGCCCTGTTTTCTCTGGTTAGCTAATGCACATGGAACATCTCTAGGAGGCGCGTGCACTCTGCAGGCTTTGCTAAATTTATATGTATTGTTCTCAGACCTCTCCTGTTCAGACAGCATTTTGTAGGATTACTTTTCTTTAGACATTATGTTATGGATTGCTTTCCTGGTTCCATCTTTTTTTTTTTAATATCATGGTAAAATTGTGAACAAGAGGGAAAAGATGGATTGCTTCAAGGTATTTGTGAGAACTAGAGTTAAATCTCTAAATTATGAATTCAGTATTCTTTCTACTACATTCAGATCCCGAATTTAAATGTTGCAATGTGGGAAAAAAATACATGAAACACCTGAACTATATATGGAAAGCATATTTAATGTATGCATGTGAGATATATTATGTACACAATAGGAAGCATATAAACTCCTTGTATTAATATGTATAGTGTATATAATGTATATCTATGCATGCCATATCTGTCCACACATAGGTTTAGGAGAATTGGGGACTGTCTTCCTGGAGCTAAATTGCAGTTTAAATTTTATACGATCAAATTACTATGTTGAATGTAAAAAGAATTACAAATAAAATTGTGAAATTAAAATATAACAGTAAAAGCTGCTGTAAGTGAACTATAGTCATCTGGAGCATGCTAAACTCTAATAAGGTTTTTAGGGAGCAGATTTGTTAGCAAATCCTAAAATTAAGAGTTATTATTATAACTATTATAAATAGAATGATATATCATTTGAAAAAAATGCCTTTAAAGTTATAAAAATCAGTGATGATTACAGTGATAATTATATGCATTGATCCTTTAGTTACTTCAGTGATCTAAAATTTTTCTATGATACTAAAGGAAAGTCCAAATTTCCATGTTCCATTTCTCAAATCTAAGGTTATCAAGCTGAGCTCCTGAAAGATGTTTTAAAAGGAAGAATGGAAAGAGCAGCACCTAGGACCACCGTGTTTTTGGATACTAGTGGCACATATCCATTCTGTAGTAAGTTGCTATCATTTTTAATAGATGAACAAATGATGAGCTTTTGATGTTTATTGATATTTTATTCAAAATATTCTTTGCACCACTAAAATTCCATCTTGCATTTTCAGGAAAATTTAAAATTTGTTTGAGCCAGTTGGACAAATTCCACTGACTTGATTTTTTAGGGAAGAATTTTCAGATATTTGGGTGATATTTTTTCAACGAAGCAGTGAAGGCCACCCTCCCCTATTTCTATGATTATTCCTGACACTCCTAGAGTTATTTCAGCATGGGACATGTTAAGAAGCCTACGACCTCTATCTACAGAGGTCTTAAGATGTATTTGGGAACTGAAACTAAACTGTAATATAACAGTACGAAAAGGGCAAGTAAGTAATAATCCTTTCAAAGCATTTAGAGTTAGACAAGGGGAGAAACTTGTCGAATAAGAGAGAATCTCATAGAAATGTATTACATAATTAGGTTTATGAAAAAGTATTAAAGAAGGCAACATTATTCTGTTAAGACATGAAAAGCTGAAAGTTGTTTGTAAATAAAAGTTAATTCTATTTTATGGATAATCTTATGAGAGAAATTTCAAGTCACTCTCATTCGCCATGAAACTTGGGGCTAAATATTTAAAACAGATTATACTATTATAACATGTTTTAGGTCAGTTACTGTTAATGTTTTATAGTCCTTGTAACTGTCAATTTCAAGATCTTGTTTTCAAAACATCAGTGATGTGTCATATAATACGGAGTTGGGCCTGTCCATTTTTCAAGGTATATTTCTTATTCAGTTTATTTTAGATTCACATGCAGAAAGATACTGTGTCTACATTATCCAGTTTCCTACAAGGGTAGCTAGCGTTTTGCTGCCCAGGAGAATAGCATCACTAGCAGGATATTGACATTAGGATAGAATCCACCATCCTAATCCGATTTCCCCGCACCTTGGTGTGTGTGTGTTTATGTATAAGGATCCATTTATCCATTCTTCTGTTGAAGAGCATCTGGGAGTTAGCTTTTGGCTATTACAAATAGAGCTGTGGTGAATATTGTGTCCAAGTCTTTGTGTGAATGTGTTCTTATTTCTCTGCCACAAAGGTCCAGGAATGCAATTGCTAGGCATAAACTAATTGTACATTTAGCTTTAAAAAATGACAAGATTTTTTTTTTTAAGTAGCTATACCATTTGACATTTCCCTAAAGTAGAAGCAATCCCTATGATTCCTTCCTAGCATTTGTTGTCATTATGTTTTAAATCTGATTGGTTCTGATGGGTGCATGGTTGGACTTCACTGTGATTTTAATCGGCATTTACCTGATAGCTGAGTGTATTAAATATTTCTTCTATGTATCCTCTTTAGTGAAAGGTATGTTCCTGTATATTGGCCATTTTCCAAGTGGTTTTTTTTTTTTTTTTTACCAGTTTTTGGCTGGGGGGGGGTTTGAACATGCCACCACCCGCAAGTGATAGGGCTGGTGCTCAAAAACTTTGAGCCACAGGTGCCGCCCAGTTTTGTTTTTTTTTTTTTTTTTTGAGACGGGGCCTCAAGCAATCCCCCCTGGGTAGAGTTCCATGGCATCACAGCACATAGCAACCTCCAACTCCTGGGCTCAAGTGAGTCTCCTGCCTTCGTCTCCCAAGCAGCTGGGACCACAGGCGCCCGCCACAATGTCCGGCCATTTTTTCGTTGCAGCCATCATTGTTGTTTGGCGGCCCGGGCTGGGGATTCAAAACCGCCACCTTAGGTGTACGTGGCTGGCACCTTAGCTGATTGAGCCACAGGCGCCGAGCCGCCCAGTTTTTTTTTAACTGTTGAATTTTGAAAAGTCAAGATTCAATTTTGTTAGATTTTGTTCTACTCCTTTGAGCCACAGGTGCCCCCCTGTTTTTTTTTTTAACTGTTGAATTTTGAAAAGTCAAAATTCAATTTTGTTAGATTTTGGTCTGTAAATATTTTCTCACATTCTGTAACTTGTTTTTCATCCTTTTCACAAAACTCTTTGCAGAGCAATGATGTTTAGTTTGGATGAGAAGTAACTATTATTTCCTTTTAATTAACATGCTTTAGATGTCAAGTTGGAGAAGTATTTGTTAAACCCATAGTCCTGAAGATTTCTTTTTTCTGAAAGATTGTTATGTATATGATGTGAGGCTTAGATTGAGGTTCATTTTTTTCCCCTTTGAATGCCTATTTGCTCTACATCACTTGTTGGAAAGACTCTTTTATTAAGTGCTTTTACGTATTTATCAAGAACCAAACAGGTATATTTACTTGGGTCTATTCTTTTCTGTTTCACTGATGGGTGTGTCCATCTTTTTCCAGGGCCATACAGTATTGATGAATACTGTATGATGAATGTAAATTGATGAATGTATAATATGCCTTAATCTCTAGGTATAGTGACTATTTCCTCTTTATTTTGCCATGTATGATTATTTTGGATTTTCCAGTGTGTGTGCCTTTCAATATAAATTTTAAAGTAAGATTGTCTATGTCAATAAAAACTGGGTTGGTGTTTGATAGGATTTAAATCAAACCTATGGATTAATTTGGGGAGCATCGATATCTTCACTATGCTGTCTCTAATCCACAAACATATGTCTTTCCATTTACTCTGATTCTTTGATTTATTGATTTCTTTCACTAGTATTTTGTAATTGTCACATATAGACCCTGCACAGCTTTTGTTCCTTGTATACCAAGTAGTGCCTTTTCAGGCAATTGGTTTTAAAGGGTGTGTCAGTGTTCATTGTTAGTATACATAAATGGGATTGAAATTTGTGTATTAGATTGATTCCAGGGACCTTGCTGAAATCCTTTTTTGTCTTGAGGAATTTTAAAAATGGAATTATTGAAGTTTCCCATGTAAGCAATGATGTCATCTGTATACAGAAATGTTTTTATTTCCTCTGCTCTGATCCAGGTGGTTGTAATTTCTTCTTCTTGACTTATTGTCATAGCTACAATTTCCAGGCCTTATGTTGAATAAGAGGGCTAAGAGCACACACCATTGCCTTAGTCTTTCACTCTTAAGGGTGATATTACCTATAAGCTTGCATTAGATACTTCCTAAAAGTGAGTTAATTTGCTCTCTGTTACAAACTTGCTAAGAACTTTTCCTTCTAAATGTCTGTTGGATTTAGCCATATGCCTTGCATGCATCAGTGATACTGTCATATGGTTTTAATTTTTAGTGTGTTGATATGATGGGTTACATTAATGGATTGGTCATACTGCATACTTTTTATACATTGTTGAATTTGGTTTGTCACTATTTTATTAAGAAATTTTTTGTGTGTAAGTTACTGAGAGATACATGTTGGCAGCATTACTTTTTGCGCCGTCTTTTCTTGGTTTTGGCATGAAATAATAGCGTGCTCACACAAGAGTAACACAACCTCATAAAACGAGTTGGCAATCTTCCCTTCTTCATCGTAAAACATAAAGATGCTGGAATAGATTGTGCAAAATTGGTGTTGATTCTTCAAATGTTTGGAAGAGTTTTCCAGTGAAACCATTTGGGTCTAGATGCTTCCCGTTAATTTCCTTAATGGTTTTAGGACTAATCTATTTAATCTTGGCTGAGTTTTTGTAGTTTGTGATTTTCAAGGACTTGGTCTGTTTCTTATACATATAAGCACTGAGCTGTTTGTACTATTTCCTTATTATCTTTGTTATGATTGCAAGATCTGTAGGAATGAGTTCTGTTTAATTTCTGACAGTGATTTGTGACTTTTTATTTTTCATTTTTTGTCTGTCTAGCTGGATAAAATTGTTTCTCACATTATTATTGCTTTTTTGATCAAGAACTAGCTTTTTGTTTGATTTTTTAATAGTCTTATCAAATTTCATTAATTTTTGCTCTGTGTGTGTATGTTGCAGATATATATTTATATATATGTATACATATAATCATGTATATATGTGTATACATATGTACATATACAGAGAATATATATATATATATTGCTCTGTGTGTGTGTCTCCTTTCTGTTTTCATTTTCTTGGAGTTATTTTGTTTTTCTTTCTCAATTTTTTTGAGACAGGAACTTAAGTTGCTGGTTTGAGATAATTCATCTTTTCAAATTGAGTGTTGTGTAGTAGAAATTTCCCTCTCAGATATGTTTTATCTGTATTTTACAGTTTTTGATATTGTATTTTCACTTGCATGCTCTTATTTGTATTTTGTTGAGAATATTCTTTTGGCCATAGATTATTTACATGTATATGTTGTTTAATTTCCACTATTTGGAGATTTTCCTGTCGTCTTTCTGTTAAGATTTCTAGTTTGATTTCGTTATAATTAGAGAACAAAGTCTATATAATTTCAATTCTATTAAATTTGTTGAAGTTTTTAAAATAAGGCAGGATTTGTCTTTTTAGGTGAATACTTCATAGGTAGTAAAATACATGTATATTCTGCTTTTATTAGGTTAAATGTTACTTATAACTATATTCGGAAAATATGTTACATGTGTTATACAGTATTATAGTATAATATATATGCTGATACACAGTGCATATATATTTATATACTATATATATATACACACACAAATATCTATGACAATGAGATTTTGTTGGTCTCAGAGGTCATCAACTTGATATAGCATCAATTCAAAAATACATTAGGGAATAAGAACAGTCTCTGGAGTTTAATTATATTTGAAGAAAAGTTGATTTACTTCATGTGTAAACAATCTTCTAAGACAAATGCTACCAGAAAATTATCTTCTGGAAACTCAACAGACAAAAAGTTCCAAATGTCATGGCCTAATTCACCTAAATCAGATTTGGTTAAAGTTCTGGCTATCATCAATCCTGAGTTAAAATTTGTCTCCATCTATGAATCTGTGAAACTCAAGAATCAAATTACCAATATGATAATGGGACAGGAGTAAGATATCAATTATAGACATTTTCATTTAAAAGGTTAATAAAAGGAATAAAAATAGTCATCAGTTGCAAATAGTTTTAAAATCTACTCAGACAAATTTTATTTGGATTCAAGGCCTGATAATAATCCCGTGTTTCATGGCTCTGCTCCTTGGATTCGTGTCTCCACATTTCGGCGTCTCAGAGTTATCTTCCTTCTTCTTTTATAAAGGTACAAATGGTAGAATGGTAATATATGTTTGCGTCCGGGTAGTTTTATCGGCCTGTTTCCTGTTCTTTTATTTCATACTCTTTCTGTTCCTTTTGGTCTGAACTGGCGGAATTTGTGCTGCTGTAATATTTTCCAAAACCTCAGGAATCTGTGAGTTGGTCACAGAAATTCACCCTATTAGATAAGAAGGCTCTTCATATATCTTTTTTAGACAACACTGCCTCTATTTTTGCTTTCTGCTAAAATGGCAGAGATGGTCTATTTACCACTTAAGTAGTTTTGGCCAGGGCTGGGCTTGAACCCACTATCCCTGGTATATGGGGCTGGCACCCTACTCCTTGAGCCACAGGCACTACCTCTGTCACTTAATATTTTTAAAGAGCCTTTTGGGTCACTAAATACTCAGCCTTTTTTGATTTTTCCAAGGGAAGATTATCTGGTCACATTCTCAGCTTTTTCTCTATAGAACAATTTCCTGATGGGTCAATCTCTTCGTTTTAGCGTCTATACATTCTCAACTTTTTCTCTATAGAACAATTTCCTGATGGGTCAATCTCTTCGTTTTAGCGTCTATTTGTAAACTTGCTAGTTTAGGATTTACCAAATTATTAAGTTAGGATCCTTTTCCATGTACTGTAGCAGCCCGTATAGCCTATGGCTAGGAGGAGTGAGAGTTATAAGTAACAGCTGTTACTCCAGAATGGAACACCTTCATGAAAAGGGCCTGGGGAGAGATTTAGCTCTCTTAACGAGCCTGTGAGCTCCCAAGATGAGAGCATTAGTGAATTAGCAGTCTCTACACCCGTGGTGTTAAGAGTCATGCGATCAGCTCTATATTAGGCTGGAGGAGAGGGCAGTCAGGGGCCTGCACATTCCATCACGGACCTGCTCACTCTGGCTCTGTGGCTTCTCCTGCTTGCAGAATGCCAGCTGGGCACCTCTGCTAAAGGTTACCAAGCTCTGCTGTAGACTGTTAAAGATCTATTCTTCTAAGACTGTTTTACTCCCTCAAAGACTACCTCTCTCTCTCTCTCTCCCTTCTGCTGAAGCGAACAGCCCTCAGGTACCTGAGAGCAATTGTTCTTGAGTGAGATAACTGCACCACGGTCCAGTCTGGAACCCAGTTAGATAAGCTGGGGCCTAAGACCTGGTAAGTCCGGGCCCTGACAAGTGGTCACCACGAAGGGACCCGACAATGTACGTTTTCTCTGTTAAAGGATTTCTGTTCTTCCACTCACAATTCATTCTGAGTACCAAGAGAAACCTGGGACTCATTTTCTTTTCTTTTCTTTCTTTCTTTTTTTTTTTTTTGAGACGGAGCTATCCCCCTGGGTAGAGTGCCATGGCATCACCGCTAACAGCAACCTCCAACTCCTGGGCTAAAGCGAGTCTCCTGCCTCCGCCTCCCAAGTAGCTGGGACCACAGGTGCCCGCCACAACGCCCGGCCATTTTTTGGTTGCAGTCATCATTGTTGTTTTGGCGGGTCCGGGCTGGGGATTCCAACCCGCCACCTTAGGTGTACGTGGCTGGTGCCTTAGCCGCCTGAGCCACAGGCGCTGAGCCACTCATTTTCAACCTTTTGCTTGCTTAGAAATTCCCTGAGCTACATCTTCATCGACAATTTCTGTTTTGCACATAATTGCAAGCCACAGTTCCTCTAAGCTGTGTGCCACTACCTAGCAAGGATTCTTTTTCT
>CAUYQV010112058.1:0-12024 GCA_963574575.1 Galagoides demidoff
CTCCAACTCCTGGGCTCAAGCGAGTCTCCTGCCTCAGCCTCCCAAGTAGCTGGGACCACAGGCGCCCGCCACAACGCCCGGCCATTTTTTGGTTGCAGCCATCATTGTTGTTTGGCGGGCCCGGGCTGGGAATTCGAACCCGCCACCTAGGTGTACGTGGCTGGCGCCTTAGCCGATTCAGCCACAGGCGCCGAGCCAATATGTTTTATTTTTCTAGCAGCTTTGCTGAGATATAATTTACATAACATAAAATTCAACCATCATTAAGTATACAGTTCATTTTAATATTTATAGAGTTGTTGTGAACATCACCAAAATACTACCTTAGAACATTTTTATTACCCTTAAGAGATCTCTCCTGCCCATCTACAGTCAATCCCCATTCCCAGACAACCAGCATTCTGCTTTACGTCTCTATATATCTATCTTTTCTGAACATTATATATAAATCATACAACAGGTAGTCTTTTTAAGTCTGGCTTTTTTCAGTTTGCATAATGTTCTTGGGGTTCATCCATGTTGCGGTTTATCCCAGAAGTTCTATCTTTTTTATATGAAATACAAAATAGTATGCCATTGCACAGATATACCACACTTTGTTTATCCATTCAGGGGTTGGTAAGCATTGTTTCCATTTTTGGCTGATATTATGAATAATGCTGTTATGAACACTCACGTATGGATGTACATTTTCTTTGTGTGGATATACATTTTCACTTCTGTGTATACCTATAAGGAACTGCTGAGGCAAATGCCTAGTTTAACTTTTTACATAAAAACCATCATGCAGTTTTCCAGTAGTTATACCATTTTATACTGCCATTCAATACAAAAGGCTTCCAATTTCTTCATACCCTTACCAGTGCTTTTTACTATCTGTCATGTTAGTTTCAGCCACCCTGAGAGGGTATGATTGTGTTTTCCCCTTATGGCTTTAATTTGCATTTCCTTAATAACTAATACCATTGAGTACCTATGCATGTTCTTATTAGCCATGTGTATACCTCTTTAGGTGAAATGTCTATTCAGCTAGTTCTTTAAGATTCTTTTCATTAGGTTGAGGAAATCACTACCTATTCCTAATCTGTTGAGAGTTTTTCATCCCAAATGAGAGCCACATCCTTTCAAATGTTGTTCTATATCTGGGAAGATAACTTAATTTTTGTTCTTTATCTTGTTAATATGGTCTATTATATTAATTGATTTTCAGATGTTAAGCCATCCTTGCAGTCCCAGGATAAATCCCACTTGATCATGGTGTCTAATCTATTTTATGTGTTTCTAGATTTAGTCTACTAGCATTTTGGCTGAAAATGTTTCAAATATTCATGAGGGTTATTGGTCTATAGTTTTATTTTCTTGTGATATCTTTAGCTTTGGCTAAAGATTAGGGTAATAATTTGTTAGAACAGAATGAGTTGAAAAACATTCCCTCCTCTTCTATTTTCTGGAAGTTTGTGAAAGATTATAATTTTTTCTTTTTTAAATATCTGGTAGAATTCACTAGTGAAGCCATCTGGGTGTGAGCTTTTCTTTGTAGGAAAATTTTAAATTACTAATTGAATTTATTTACTTATTATATGTCTTTGATTTCCTACTGAAACAGTTTGGGAGAATGGACTTTGTACTTTTAATCTAAGTTGTGTAATTTATTGGCAAAATTCTTCACTGTATTCTCTTACAATCCTTTTAATTTCTATGGAGTTGGCAGTGATACACCCTTTCATTCCTTATAATTAAAACAAAGGTTGGAAATTTATGTCTTCTATCTCCTTTTCCTGATCAGGCTAGTTAACAGTTTATCAATTTCGTTAATCTTTTCACTTTAGGGCAAACTTTTGGTTTCATTGATTTTTTTCTATTGCTTTTCTGTTTTATATCTCATTCGTTTCTGTGAAGAACATGTAAAATTCATGTTCTTAGCCTAACTAGCCACATTTCAAGTGCTCTAAAACCATATGTGGCTTTAGTATTGAACAGCACACCTCTAAACACTGTGAGGATTTAAAGGGTTATAAATAGCCTATAATGGAGCTGGTTGTTCAGTAGTATCTACAATATTGAATTATGAAATATAGTGTATATAAAAGCATTAAGAAGAGTAATACCAAGATTAGAGGCACTGAACTAAAGTCTCATCCTTAAGACCTATTAGTTGGCTCTCATGGCCAGCATACTATGGTATTTGTTTACCAGAAGGTAAAATTATATCCACAGCTTATTTTAAGTATATTTACAACCACTTTTATTTAATACAGAGCACAAATCTACTTCATTTGACCCAGAGTAATGTCTGATGTTGTGATAAAATAGTTTGATTCATTGAATAATTATTAAAAATTAGTTGATGATATAGAAATAGAATTATGAATAGAAAACCAATTATGATGTAGAAATACATGTTTATTTTGATAGTTAAAAACTAATCAAAATAAACATGCATTTCTATATCATAATTCAACCTAAAGGTGAAAATGGGCTTTTTAGTTTAAAATCATTTGTCTTATTTAATTTTCCATTTCTAATTTTCAATAGATGATATATTAAAGCAACCTAAAAATATCTACATAATTTATCTTATTATCATGAAAATGTTTGCTGTTAATTGAACCAATTTTTATTTAATTGTACAAAACTCTTCTTTCCAGAATAACAGAATTTACATGGATATACGTTTGTAATATTTATAGAACTCTAAATAAAATATTCAGCCCCAAATAAAATTCCACCAACTCCACAATTCAAGATGCTCATGTTTCTATCTCACCCTTGGGCACATATATGTTCCCTAGAAAATTATAATCAAATGTGAATACAACTAGGTATTTGGCTTTTTTTCAATAACACTAAGTATTTTTCCATGTTGCTATCTAGTTTTCACATGTATGGTTATAGTACGTCATAATTTATGCAAATATTCTCATGCTATTAGAATTTGATTGTTTCCAATTGTTTGCTGTAATTAGTAATGCTGTAAAAAGAACTAATGAATTAACAAATATGAAAGGCAGGCTTTGTTTTCAGAATTTGTTAATATAATCCAGGTAGCTTTGTGTATTTATTCTGTCACAAGAACAAATGTTAGAAATGTTACTGTAGAGTATTGCTGCAAAGAGTAATGTTTTCCCTGTTAGAAAGGCAACAATGATTGCCTATAAGTGAAAATGTCTTTTAAAAAGATCATTATACCACTCTTTTCTTCCATGTTATTATCTTTAAAGACTTCTCTTAGATTAACAACTCAATATTAAAGGCACATAATAATTAAAAATAAATGTGTTCCTCAAATTGTGTATAAACTGACTATATTTAAATCCTACGAATCCAAGATGAAAAGGCTCTTTATCTTCTCTTATAAATTCAAACCATATTTCTTTCCTTAAAATAATTCATTTAAGGCATTTTCCAAATGCTCCCTATAAACTGAAAGCTTCAACCAAGAATCACTTAATTCTATGAAGCTAATATCCACTGAAATCTATGGTTTCAGTATTGTCCATTAAGTTGATTATTAAAATAGTTTTTAGTGAGACTAACACTCAGTGACCTATGTTTATTTTGTGAATCTTTGAATACTGATTATAAGAGAACAAAATGCTATTTAGACCCAGAAAGAGAAAGTCTGTATAAGAGTTTTGTAAGTAGAATGTTTATAGAGTCAACATGAAATTACCTGCAGATAATTTAACTTTAGGACCATTAATTTCCTGTAGCTCATGGCTTTCTGACATGCACCTGGCAAATTTCCCTAAATAGTTTCAAGACAGTCCAGGACTCTCCTCTGGACATCTCCAATAACAGGGCCATATCTGTCACTCTGAGATAATGGACCTACTTATTACTAAATTTAAAATCTTGTGGGATCTGATTATTTTTGAAGTATTACTTGCCTTTTTACCCCCTAGACTTGGATAAAGCCTGGGAATAGTGGCCAAAAGAGACATGGACATCATGGTATATTGTCTCTTTTAATGCCTAGGTAATAGCCTCTTATATTTTCTTTTTTTTTTTAAAGAGTTTATTTTTATTTATTTACTTATTTTTTTGCAGTTTTTGGCCAGGGCTGGGTTTGAACCCACCACCTCTGGCATATGGGGCCAGCACCCTATTCCTTTGAGTCACAGGTGCTGCCCCGCCTCTTATATTTTCATGAATAAAAGATCTAACTGCAAAGTTCTAGATGGTGTGATAAAGCTTCTTAGATAATAAGAAAACTAGCATTAAAAAATAAATATTATAAAGTAAATGCAGCTTTAAAATTTTTTTCAGTTTCAAAACAGTACTCCCATGTATTGGGAGATTTCCTCCAAACTTCATGCCAAGTATATACCCCTGCTAAAATTTAAAAAAAGAAAATTAAAAGAATATAGCCATGATCAAAAACTAGCTAAGTTCCTCTATAGACAAAAAATGGAATTTTGTATAATAACCCAAAAATAAGGTTTAAGCTATAGGCCTGTTGGGTTCTATGTCTTCAAATAGGCAGAAGAAATCAGAAGTTTGACTCCCATGAAGTAATAAAGCCTAAAAGTACTCTATAAATGCCAGGATCAAAGCCAGGCTTAATGCTTAAAAACAGAGGCTGCAGTGGTACTCTACCACCTGAGAAGGGGAAAATGTAAAAAAGTGAGAAGGCCACTGTCTGAAGCTACAGCTTATAAAATATTATGTATTTGAGGTAATGATTTTAGTCCCACAACTCAGACCAGGCCAAGGGACCTGCAGGCTGCATCTGCAATGGCCCCAATATAACCTCAGGAGGGAGCCCTTAGCTGCCTATACAAGACCTATTTCTTGTCTAGGTGTCTCAGGAAAAGGAGTAAAAGCAACCAACTAGAAAGCCACTAGGGAGAAGTAAACCAAGAAGAGAAACTCCTATTGAAAGTGAGCCTGAGAATTAAAATTCTACCTACAGAAATATTTTAACTGTAACAATGTTTGAGATAAGGACTAGGAACAAAGGACTAGTCCTTATCTCAAACATTGTTATTGTTGTTACATGTTAAGCCTTTTTAATTCTGTGAAGGCAGAAAGTGGAAACTTAATAATCACATGTATATGTAAAAACATATATATATTAACTGTCAAAGAGAAATTATTCTGTAATTTAATCACCTGTGTGTAAGTATTCATAAAAATCTCAAATTTTAAAATATTTTTATACCACAATGATAGGTTTTGAAGTAGATACAAAACCCACACAATTGGCTCGGTGCCTGTAGCTTAAGTAGCTAAAATGCCAGCCACATACACCAGAGCTGGCGGGTTTGAATCTAGCCCGGGCCTACCAAACAACAATGACAACTACAACCAAAAATTAGCCGGGTGTTGTAGCATATACCTGTAGTTCCAGCTACTTGGGAGGCTGAGGCAAGAGAATTGCTTAAGTCCAGGAGTTGGAGGTTGCTGTGAGCTGTGATGGCACAGCACTCTACCCAGAGCAACAACTTGAGGCTGTGTCTAAAAAAAAAACAAAAAAAACCTGCACAATTTTCTATCTACAATGATCCTGTTTTGAGAGCCTATAGCAACTTCTAGGTACCTTTTTTTTTTTGAGACAGAGCCTCACTTTATTGCCCTCGGGAGAGTGCTATAATGTCACAGCTCACAACAACTTCAAACTTTTGGGCTTAAGTGATTCTCATGCCTTAGCCTCCTAAGTAGCTGGAACTACAGACACCTGTCACAATGCCCAGCTATTTTTTTGTTGTAGTTGTCTTGTTGTTTAGCAGGCCCGGGCTAGGTTCAAACCTGAGCCCCAGTGTATGTAGCCGGTGCCCCAATCACTGAGTACTGGTGCCAAGCCTCTAGATACATTCTTAATTAATTCTGTGTTTCATATTATTAAAGATGGCATACACCAAATCATCTTATTTTCCAAACTTCTAAAAGTTTCTTGTTGTTGACTTTGATGATCCCAGGGAATTATTTATAATAACCTCAAATCATGCTTAGTATAGTTCCAAGACAACTATAACCACAGTGGCATGGGTGTTGTCAGGGTGGCTGTAGTCCACAATCTAAAGACAGTGAAAACAAGTGGCCCCTCAGATTGCCTGTATTTTTTTTTTTTAAATAACCCTACTGTGTGGAAAGAATCAACAAATAATTATTTCCTTTATGCATTATCTTTTAAGGCATTACAGAAAAATAATTTAGAGGGAGTATGTATTCAGGGATGCTTCAGAAGAAGGTGAATGAAGATGAAAGTAAATATAAGAATTATGATTAAGGTTTTATGTAAGAATAAATTTCCACTGAGTACTATTATCCAAAACTATAACAAGTTGTTTCATAAATTCTAATTATAGTTAGCCATAAATAGGGTGGATGAACATCTGCTGGGAGTGCTACAGAGGAGATTCCTACATGAGGAAATACAATAGAATACTGGTGAGGGCTCCTCCAACTTTAGGATTCTATTATCAGCTCTTTAATTTTTGTTTTATTGTTTTTCTTCCCTCAGCACAAAATTTCAGACCCTGGTGCAGTTTCTTTCCTGTCCTGGGTCTATTTGAAGTAACAGTAGCTAAGTAGGTGTAAAAACTGTTAACATTAAGATCTGCTTCTGTTCCTAACCTCTTATGAATTACAAAAGGCAAAGGTGAAAAGATTGGTAATTAATTATTCAGCTCAAAGGAAAGCAGGGATCATTAGAAGCTATGAAGACATGGCAGAGGTCGCTAGTAAAAAAGGATGTACTTTGGAATCCCTGATTGGTATTATAAAGGAACAGAACTGCATCTGGGTATATTTTAAAAGTCATTTCTTTCTTTCTTTTTTTTTGAGACAGAGCCTCAAGCTATCCCCCTTGGTAGAGTGCCATGGCATCACAGCTCACAGCAACCTCCAACTCCTGGGCTCAAGCGAGTCTCCTGCCTCCGCCTCCCAAGTAGCTGGGACCACAGGCGCCCACCACAACTCCTGGCTGTTTTTTTTGGTTGCAGCCATCATTGTTGTTTGGCGGCCCAGGCTGGGGATTCAAACCCGCCACCTTAGGTGTACGTGGCTGGCACCCTAGCCGATTGAGCCACAGGCGCCGAGCCTTAAAAGTCATTTCATTAAAGGTATTGTAATAATTTAAATAGACAACAGTAGAGAATATAGTAAATATTTCATATCCAGCCATATATAAGATTGATAAGTTTTGGAACAGGGAAAACAGGCAACCTGAAAGTTAAAAATACAAAGTAGGGACTCATGATTTCTTGGCCAAAGTATCATTAAAAACCCAATATATTTAGTTAATAAATAACACTTAAAGTCTGGGTGTGGTGGCTAATACCTAGAATCCCAGAATTTTGGGTGTTTAGGGAAGGAGGATCACCTGAAGCCAGGAGTTTGACACCAGCGTAGGCAACATAGTGAGACCCTGCCTGGATATAAAATAAGAAAAATTAGCAAAGCATGCTGGCACACAGCTTGAGTCCTAGCTACTTGAGAGGCTAAGCCAAAAGGATAGCTTAAACCTAGGAGTTTGAGGTTATAGTGAGCTATGAGCAGGCCACTGCACTCCAGTCTAAAAAACAGAGTGAGACTCTATCACATAAAATAAGTAAGTAAATAAATAAATAATATTTAATTATATAACATAATAGGTGAGTCAGCAAAAGTAAAGGAACAAATTGAATTAAACTGATTACCCGAAACTACCCTTAACATACAGTTTGGACAACCATTTTCTTACAAGAGCAGCATGAACTTTATACCAATACTCTTTACAGAATAAAGAAAAGTATGGGCAAAAGTATAGATAACTAACTAGGAAGATAATATATAGCACAACCAGAACAACCTAAAAAGCAAAAACTATCCTTGGTTAAAAATGAAAACAAAACAAAATGAAAAACTACAAACTATGTCCCAGATACAATGGAAATGATAATCAATAATTTTACCCCAAAATACTGAACTATACCTACACAACAAAAAATGTTAATTCTCTAAGACTGTGCTATCCATTATATGCTATCTAATAACTATTAGCCCTATTTGAGTATTTGAAGTGTGCTAGTACAACTGAGAAATCAAAATTTTAATTTTTAATTAATTTATACTTAAATTTAAAAACTAATAATTCAGTTACTGGAAACTTTTAAGCATGCTTGTAACAATCTGGCTACATACTTGTTAGCTATACTTCTTATAAAATCTCAATACAGCTAAAGTACTTTCAACCAAAATTTAGCATCCACATTGAGGTGTGCTAGCAGTAAAAATGTAAAATACACCCCACATTTTGCAGATAAAAGTCTTCTGTACTAATGTACAAAAAGTTTGAATGTGAAATGTCTCATTAATAATGTTTTGAAAATGTGATTACACGTTAAAATAATAATTTTGATATATGGTGGCAAATAAAATGTATAATTAATTTCACAAGTTTCATTTTTACATTTTTAAATGTGGCTTCTAGAAAATTTAAACTTACATCTGTGGCTTGTACCATAGCTATCACAAAATGCTACTTTAAGAAACAAATGGCCTAAAGAAGTCTGTCACCTGTCAAAAAACCTGAAATATCTATAAGTCAAGATTTGTATATAAAATATTATCTCCTAGTGTCACAAAATATTACTTTAGGCTACCCAGAATTTGCATATTTATACATTCCAAAGTCATTAGTATTCTCTTCAAGCAGAGGATGGTCACAGGTCATTAAAGTACTCCTTTTGTGTTATAGCAAACTTTGGTAACATTTCATGGTCATTCAAACACTGCGTAACTGAAGAATACTAATTCATCAAAAACTCCTTGATTCTTTCTCTATCTAAATTCCCTCACCCACAGGTAAAACAATGCTTTTACATCTTTAAGAGCTAAATAAGGATCTTTGCTTTAGAAAATATTTTAAGGCTAATTTTATAGAACAATTCTATGTTTATATATGCACATATAAATTTACTTTATATGTATTTTATACAACATATTTGTACATTTATAAATACATCTTTACTTTAGATCAGTATTTACACACACACACACACACACATACAGAAACTCTTACACATTTTCCCCTTGAAGAAAAGCATCAGAACTTCATGCCTTACCAATGTTTTTCCAACCTCCTTCACATGTACCATGGCACTTCACAGAATGTATTTGTAAGAGTCACTAGAGTAAACTGTTAAGACTGTTAAACTATGGAAGGCATCACTATCTCAAAACACTTCCTAGTAGCACATCAACCAGGAAACTCAATCTCAAAGTTCTCTGCAAAATACTCAAAGAAATCTCTGACCCACCATTTTATTTTCACCTGTCTCATATTTTACTTTTACTTATGCCTACAGTTGTGAAAATACAACCCCTCAATATTTTTAATGGCAATATCCAAAAAAGGCCACAAGATGGAGATATTACTCCATTATCATTTATATCTGCATTTATGCATTTTTTTTAGTACTTTTCTCTTTGGGTCTGTGCATTTCCCACTTTCTTACTCAGTAGTATTCTCCGCTCCTGCCTTTATCTCTACTACTTATTCTAGTTCTTCTGCCATTCTGCTTTAACTCCCTTTATTATATAAAAAACACTTGTAATCCTTGTTTTTAAAATTAGGCTGATAATGGAAATATTTTCTTTAGTTCAATATTTTCTTATTTCTCTAAAATTAACATCATTTTTATTTACACATTTTTCTCTTGTAGACAAGTTGAAAAAAAAATGCTACCTATAAAATAACAAGTATTTACTCATTACATACTACTATCTTGTAAGGCTACAGATTTTCTTCATGATGGTATGGCTCAAAACTTCTCCGGGACCCTTTTTTGGCAACAGTCCTCAACCCAGTTTATGAGCCTTAAGTGAAATTTATATTCGGATCTGTTCATCAACACAAACTATATTTGCCTGAGTTTGTTAACTGGATTTAGACACTAAATTTAGCTCCAAATGACTATTAGCTATAACCAAACCCCAAATCCAACTTAAAGGTTTACTACTGATGGAGGCTAGTGTAAAGAACATGCTGCAGGTCTTAAAGGATATTCAAAGCCAAGAGTTTCAGAAAGCAGCATAGTTGAAACTGTGTGAAGCTTTCCACAATAACTACATTTAGGATCAATCTAATTGACTTTCAGATAAATCCTATATACTCCCAAAGGTGTGATACAGAAAGTCACACATTAATTCTGCATAACTACTATAGACTCACACAACATAGCAGTCATTTCAACATAATCAAATGTTCAAATAAAATGCTTTATTTAAACACAGGAAGTCTATTTTCTACCATAGGTAAAAGTTCCATACGAAAGTATTATCAGATATGATATAATTAATTATAAGTAAATCACAATTTCCAGTCTTCTTACTTTATATACATATTAACTTCTATAAATCAAATTTAATCATCAACTATTAATACAAAACAATGCTTAAAGTCAGAAGAGAACCTAAATAGTAGTCTTTTATCTGTTAACAGAAAGTATGGTAATCAAAAATAACTGGTAATTAAGATTTGCAATTTTTAAAAAAATTCCAAAAGTCAGAGGCTTCTTGAGGAATGTGTTAATTCAACGGGTCATGGGATAGCTTCCTTAACCTGACCTACTTTAATGACAAAATTCCTAAGGACTGGCTAGAAATAAAAAGTTTCCACTTTCCTGGCTTGGTGCCTGTGGCTCAAGTGGCTAAGGCGCCAGCCACATACACCTAAGGTGGCGGGTTCGAATCCAGCCCGGGCCGCCAAACAACAATGATGGCTGCAACCAAAAAATAGCTGGGCCTTGTGGCGGGCGCCTGTGGTCCCAGCTACTTGGGAGGCAGAGGCAGGAGACTTGCTTGAGCCCAGGAGTTGGAGGTTGCTGTGAGCTGTGATGCCATGGCACTCTACCCACGGGGACAGCTTGAGGCTCTGTCTCAAAAAAAAACAAAAAACAAAAAACAAAAAAAAAAAGTTTCCACTGTCCTTAGCAGGCATGTATAGGACCCTAGACTTTTCTATGGTCTATTCAGACTTCCCCAGTAAAGGACAACAGTGCTTATCTTCTTTCTGGAGGTAACTTATTACCCATATTGACTACTGCTCACTGTACATGCCACAGCAGCATCTCAAGTAGCTTTTAAAATTCTTGAGCCTTCTATGAGCAGGAGTTGTATGTATTTCAGACTTTGTTTAACTAAGGAAATTACTCCCTTTTATAAATTCCAGGGTTCGCTCTTGGTGGTATTTTCATACTGCTTCTTTTTAATTTTAATACTGCTACTTATATGATGGCATGTCCTTTATTTAATTCTTGATCTAATACTCTTAGCTTTAGTATTAAACAATTCAAATTCTATTAGGTAACTGTGTAGCTGCATATTGCTTAAAGCCACTGCCTCACTAGCAATAAAATAGGCATCCAACTAACAATGAAGCATATTGTTTTATACATGTATTCTCTCTAACCAGAAATGTGGAACTTGGCATGCCCCTGCTTTTCCAATATGCCTAATTATGTATAAGATTCCAGTTGCTGGATGATGTAATCAGAAAAATTTACTGATTAAGTGAATGAACCCTACCTAACCTTGCTTGATTTAGAATTATTAGTAAGTAGGATGGGGAATGAAACACAAATTCTAGATCAAATTTCTAATGAAGTCATAATGACAATTTTAGACAAAAAAAAATTTAGTCAATATATCATATCTCAAATATCAAGTATTTAGCTCTTTTTTTTGTTTGTTTGTTTTTTTGAGATGGAGCCTCAAGCTATCCTCCTGGGTAGAGTGATGCCTGTGATGCCATGGCATCACAGCTCATAGCAACCGCCAACTCCTGGGCTCAAGCGAGTCTCCTGCCTCCACCTCCCAAGTAGCTGGGACCACAGGCGCCCGCCACAGCGCCCGGCCATTTTTTGGTTGCAGCCATCATTGTTGTTTGGCGGGCCCGGGCTGGGGATTCGAACCCACCACCTTGGGTGTACGTGGCTGGTGCCTTAGCCGATTGAGCCATAGGCGCCGAGCCGTATTTAGCTCTTAATATGGAATATTGTGATGTTATTTAAAACACAGTAATCATATTTTTACACT
>CAUYQV010112059.1:0-14162 GCA_963574575.1 Galagoides demidoff
TGTTATAAAACCGTCCACATGGAGCATGGGCACCCTCCCTAGCTGGAAGAGCCATGCATGGAACCACAGCTACGGGCCACTAGTGTGACACTAGTTTTCACCCCAGCCTAACACACATATCAGATCACTTCTGCGTTTCCATTCCTCTTCTGCTAAGTGATGAAGAGATTTCCATAAGAACTTCATATGGTTGTGTCGACTGCATTTTTTCTTTCTCTTTTTTTTTTTGGGGGGGGGGGGTTGGTTGCATTTTTAAAACCATTTGGCACCAAATTCTTATGAAAGCAAACATGATGGCCTGGGATCTCCTAAAAACTAACTCTCCATGCTGCTTCAAAGCAAAGAGGTCACCCCAGACCACAGTGATAAAACCTACAATTTTTAGAGCATAGGAGTCTATTGGCCGGATCATGAAAGAACTTTCCTTCCTTATCAACATTAACAGCAAGATTATTTATTCTGCAAGCTTACCGTGTGCCAGCAACACCAGAAGCAGTGTACGTGGCTTATCTCAGGAGGCAAAGCCCCAGTCCGGTTCTACCACTCACCGGTTACATGCCCTTGCGCAAGCTGCAGTATTAGTTTCTCTTTCTCCACTTCTCTAAAATGCAGGTAACACCCACATGTCTACCTCACAGAATCGAGATAGGCAGCAGAGATACTGTCAGGAAAATTACATGGGAAAACTATAAGGATCACACAGCTCCAGCGGGCTGTACTGAATAAAGGTCTGTTTGTTGGAAAAATCACATCCTAATTCCCTTACAATTCATTTACCTGCTTCATTTGTGTTTCCTTACTTGGCAAGGCTCCAAGTTAGAACTACGTTTGGATTGTTTCCCACAGAATAGAGGTCTAACATCCTGTCTTTTCAGTTGAATAGAATTTTTTTAACAGCATGTAAGGGGAAGGTAGGAAGAAGGGGAAAGTTTAAGGAAGAAAGTGTCCATCCTAACAATGAGGCCCCCACGCGTGTTAATCTCTTCTCCTACTGTGCCAATCACCCATTACCATCCTGGCACTTAGTATTAAAGGGTCTCATTTTGTAGTGCAATTTTAGGAACTTCACAAAGGAATATCTAAGGAATAAGGGATCAAGAAAGACTAAATGTGCCAATTTTCCCAAATATAAAAATCCCTGATAGCATTACGCAACTAACAGAAATTCCGTGATAGTAACTTAAAGGTCCCCAACATTCAGAGAGTGAGAGATGTGGAATGTATTTATTTGCGTCCTCCAAACATACGGATTTTCATGACGTATCATAGGAATTCTCTGAAAAGTAACTAATGCTAAAACCTGGGTGGGAGGCATTTGGATCACTAGGAACTACACTAGGCAATTGAAGGAGGATTTTCATTTGTAGATTTATAGTCTAAATCAGAGTTTCTCAACAGCAGAGCTATTGACATTTTGAGGCCAGAAAACTACCATTATACGAGACCCACCGTTGTGTTATATGACATTTAGTAGTTATGAAAGTGCTAGATGCCAGTAGCACACACACATCCACCTACCCATTTAGGACAATAAAAAAATGTCTCCAGATATTACCAAATGTCTCCTGCAGAGAAAAAAAGCCCCAGAAAGTAACTCATATTAGTCTTATTTTCCCTTCCTTTTCACTATCTCATATGTCTTCATAATTCTCTGGAATCTTTTGGCCAAGGTAGTAAGTAAAATACAGGTATCTGCGTTATCTTTCATTACAACTTCGCCTCGAATCAATTATTCATTTCCTGTTGATATTGGCAGCAGATTCAATGGTTTAGTCACAGTACAAGCTTATTCCTACAAATCCTTACAAGAAATTTTTATCATTAATAGCTTGATAGCTTCTGCCAAAAATAATGACAAAATTTTCAAAGTTCATGACACCACGCAGACATAAATCCATGCAACACAAAAGCACGCACAAGAAATGACAGCCACATACAAAGCATGTTGCTAAAAATAAACAAACTGACGAGTGTTAAATGTCAAATAAAAAGCCAGCCAGAAATTAACAGTCTAAGACTTCAAGAGACATTGCATATTTCTCTTTAGTCATTACCAAAAAGAAAGCATTCATGTCACAAGCAGTTATTTTTCAAATACGAGATACTGAGTGATAATGTTTTTCCAGGTAAGTATGCCAAGCTTCACAACGCACATTACGTTCAGAGAAACATCACCCAGCACAAACATAAAATGGTTCTAGATTAAGCCCACAATTAATCCAACTGACGTTTATATTTCATTTTCATTACAGCAGATCAACTTTAAAAAGCATTGCTAACTGGTAGATTATAGAAAAGGAAAATCCTGTATGATAAATATGATTTTAAGTGGTCAAAACACAACTGCGTTTTGTGAAGACACAATCCCCTATCACTTTCCATTATTTGGAAAGTCATGTACTATTTGGCTTCACTTTATAAGCTTGCTTTATTTGTGTAGTTACCTTGGCACTGAACTACATGCAGAACAGCCTTTCAAACAAACACTATGGTATCCAAACAACTATCTTACAATAGACCGCAGAAAACGTTTGCTGCTGTGAGCTGTGATCCAGAAAAATCCTTAGCCTTTGGAGTTTTTGCTTTAGGTTTCTCTCATCTCAACTCAGTCATATAACTGCCCCCTTAACTAAACATAACATATCCAGATATTGAGGTGGCTGTATACATACATTCACATTCCCATCACACACTTGTGTTCTGGGTATTTGTATCCCCTTTAAGAAGCTAACACAATAAAGTCATATTTACAAATAGAAACTCTTCTGAAGTTTAGAAAAAAAAAATGCTTGAAGCAGCAAAGAGATTTTTAATCCTGTTAAAAACAGCTTTCCCATGATAAATTGAGAAGAGCAAAATCTTAATATCATGCTGCTGAGATGGAAAGGGTATAACCTGCCTTTATGCGGCACATCAAAAGCATGCCAGGAGTCGGATTTTTAAAATCAGTAGCTGAGAAGTACTTGCAATAATTAGTCGTCCATTGCACAGTTACACTTTCGACATCTAGAATGGTTGTATTGCTTTAAATTGTAGTTTTAGTAGCTTCCAATTTCCATAGATTTCTATAGCTTCCATAGATCTCTGAACTATGAAATTCATCAAAATCTATCAAAAATTAGAGATTCTTAGAGACAAAATTAATCCTTACAGGGAAAGATACTTAGGCATGAAGGCTTAGGCAGACCAAAGTACTTGACATCTTCAAATTCTCCTCCCCTCACTCAAAAACTATTAGCTCCTAGATTCACAAAGTTATAGAAAGTTTGGTGGGAAACATTAAGCTATTGCTATGTGCTTTTTATTTATTTATTTTGCAGTTTTTGGACAGGGCTGGGTTTGAAGCCACCAGCTCCAACATATGGGGCTGGGGCCCTACTCCTTTGAGCCACAGGCACCACCCTGCTATTTGCTTTTCATAAAGAATGAATAGGTGATTTACATTTAAATGTCAGCTATTCTAGAAATGGAAAATATTTCTAGATAGTTTTAAATTGTAGTATGTTACCCTGTCTACCAGGTAAGCAGAATTAAACAAAAGTAGACATAAAAAGTGAAAAGAAAGTAACTATAAACATAATCCTCATAATAATAATTTTGGAAACTATGGAGATTTTAATTTTTTAAATTTTGAAAGGCCAATTTTGCTCTACAAACACAGCCATGCTATAACGTTTTACCCCAATGAGAACTTGAAAATACTTCCAAATACCACGAAGGGAAACTCAATGCATCCCCATCGACATAGCATATGAATAAGGCCAACTGCAGGCATCCTGACCTAACTAATATTTTTTTACATTGTACATTTTCTAAAACGTACTTATTTGGCCTTTGACATCCAGAAATCAGAACTATAATCTATGTATCAACCACATACATATACCTAATCCTGAGCTAAACTTTTTTTTTTTTTTTTGAGACAGAGTCTGACTATGTTGCCCTCAGTAAAGTGCCATTGCATCATAGCTCACAGTGACCTCTAACTCTTAGGCTTAAGTGATTCTCTTGCCTCAGTCTCTCAAATATCTGGGACTACAGGCACCTGCCACAATGCCCAGCTATTTTTGTTGTTGTTGTTGCAGTTGTCATTGTTGTTTTAGCTGGCCCGGGCCAGGTTTGAACCCACCACCCTCAGTGTATGTGGACAGCGTTCTATAACCACTGAGCTATGGTCACTGCCCCATATACCTAACCCAAATGCAAGTGCTTTGGTGACTTTTTAATCAACTCACGAAATTCAAAAAATGAATAAAAGTGATAGGGCTAGATTTTAAATTTCTAATAAGACAAAAACTAGTTAGTTATATAGCACTTCATGCACTGGGCACTGAGACACAGCAATATTACCATTAGGTTGCAAAATAAAATCTTCCCATTTTAGAAACCTCATGCATAGCACACAGCATCCCCATGTAGTGACATGCCAGGACAAAAGTGCAATAACAAGCTGCACAAAAAACAAACAATAGGCACACGCTTCTCACTGTGAACCACAAAACTTACCCGTTCTCACCATAAATCTTTTGAAAGAGTCTAAGAAACCAAAAAATCAAAAATTAAAAAGTCATTTTTTCCAGTTGTATTAGTGTCTAAATGTTCAATGTTTTTACTAGTCTTAACTTGAGATGGACAAATCTCAAAAGGATTCTTATTGAATCACATTCTTGATCATGTCTCAAATTCTCTTCAATCTCCCATCTCAAGACAGTCAGACTAAGCAAAAGGGTTCCTCAATTTACTCTGAACCAACAAATCCCATCAGAAAAGGTTTCTTACTGATAAGTTAGATCTGGATCCACTAATTGTTTTCACCTAATCAAATTTGTCCATTCTCAAGTTCAATAAAATTGAACATTGAAAAGGCAAGTTACATAACATAAATTATCAAAATGGCCACAATTACATACATGTAAAATTCAACAGACAGCAACGATCATTCATGCATTTTATCCAAGTTTGCGCTCAACTTTAAATTATAAAATGTCAGAAATTGATAGCCTGAGAAGCCTAGGTCAAACACAAAAATTAAGCTAAATGAAATCTGCAATGCCATATTTTAAGGGGAACTTTCACCCACCAAAATATGAGCAACACAGAAAACCAAATCCATAACCAGACTGTTAAGTGAACGCCTGAACATGAGAATAAAAGTATAAATATAGTGGAAAAACATTTTTATAAAACTTCATACTGCAGAATAGTACCATGGACTTGGGTATGCACCTTCTTAAACAGGCATAAATAAGTGATTTGGAGATATGCAAATATGGGATTGCACGCTTCCCCCCCCATAATGACTAGAAAGGTTTTCAAAGTGAATTAAATTTTTTACGAGACGCTTCAAAATGGCACACAACATGCAGAGTTGAGCAACACGATGCTGCTTTCTTGCACAAGAAAAGTTACACAAGACCATCCATTACAAGCAAAATCCTTGCAGAAACACACTCTGACCTCTCCACCATCAGCCGTTTCTTGTGCCTAAGTCTGCTGGCCTCCCGGATGGCTTCCCATTTCTGAAGGTCGGCCTCACTGCAGGGGCCAGGAGTGAAGCTGACGGGAGGCACAGTAGTTCCCAGTTTCCAGGACTGGATCTTACGAGTCAACATGTCATCTTTCTTCTGCCGATACGAAGGGACTAATATTCTACAGCTGCTACTTTTATCTTTGGATGGACACGTCCTTTCAAGTACACAGAGAAACTTTGCTCGAATTTCTGGAGGAAGAGTCCAGGGATCAGGGAAAGGGACTGGTTGGTATCTATCCGGGGCTCCGGACAGAGGCACTTCTTTCTTCGGTGCTGGAATTCGGCGGACGATCATGTCATCTCTCTCCAAATCTGGAAGTACAAGTTCACCTTCCCTACACTGCAAAATGATATCTCGCTCTACGGGATCATCTTGGTCAGAGAACCTTCTAAAGTCTTCAAAAGCTCGGAGAACGTACGGATTTGCGTGGAAAGCCCCAGTCTTTCTGACAAAGAAATCGTCATTCTCTAAGTCGGGATCCAGAGCGGACAGCTCGAGATCATCTCTTCTGTAGCCTGGAGCGGAAGAGAGATTCTTCCTGCGGGTGATGAGCCTGGGGCCAGAGGTGGGGTCGATTTTAACATTTGTTTCAGAAGACAAGATGTCGTCAGAGTATGTTTGGAAGGCCTGAAGTAATAAAAACTGACTGAAGCACAGAAAGGAGAAAGGAAGGGAGAATCTTATTAAGTTTGGGGAGAAACGTGTAATTAGACAGCAGACCAGCTAGCCATTTACCAAGAGTGAATTATTTTAGGGGATCGCAGCAAGCACTCTTGCTAGGAAGACAGGTTTGTATTTAATGCCGTCACCTATGACTTTTCTGCATACCAGTTAAAGAAACAAGAGCAGAATATACTTCTCAGGAGAGGTGGGCACCACTGAGTCCAAGTGATGGGGCTCCCTGACCCACACACATGTGAGACCCTTTCTCTAACACCCTTTCCTCATTCCACTACCCGCCGTGGCCTAACTCCCCACCCCAGCAAAGAAGGAACAATCTCGGCAAATTCCAAGAGTGGGTGTCATGCACTCTGCAATAGCTACATGTAATCAGCAAAAAAAAAGGGAAATAAATTGCTCTGAAGTTTTATAAGACCCCCCAAGGAATCTTTCTTTACTTTGATTTTCCCCAGACTTGCCCTTCCTTTTCCACATCACACACAGCACAACTGCAAAATTAGGGAATCTTTCTAAAAAGCCATGGAAATGGCTTTCCAAGAGAATTATGCTACATGTAAATATATCCTGTCTCACACATTATTGTGCTAAAGAGGAATGTTGAAGCCTACAGACTTCCGAGCTGACACACTCACGCCGAAGGCACTATGTTACACATTATGCTTCATACTAGGTCTGTTAAGTGAGTGAGGTTTCAGGATTTAGTGCAGTCAGGGCCAGGTTAATGTAGCAGCAGAAGCGGGTAGAGGGGTGTCTGAGGCCAAACCCAGGCGGGCTCATGCAGACAGGTGCACCTGGGCTCATCAGAAGTGCCACTGCTTCTCCGGGCTGCATGGGTGTCCTGTGATCTTAGGGCCCTTTTGGCAGCTAGTTCCAGCAAGCGTGAACGTCTTTGACAGTTGATATCTAGCCTATGGTCTGCATTTTGTATTCTACTAAAAATGGTGGAGCTTCTGTCAGAGCCTGAGTGCTCATCCTCAGAGTCTGAATTCTTTCTACTGTGGAGTGACACGGAGAAAAAGGGGGGGGGGGGGAGGAAACAACAGAATTGGAAAAAAAGAGAACTACTAATAATAATTCAAGCTCTGAATATGTACAGAAGAGGGCTTCTTAGGATCTGCATCCTAATCTTTACATTTAAATAGAAATGATTTTCCGTCATAAAGGTTGTCTAGAGGCAAGAGGGAACTCAATAGACTTTCTCTAGCTCTCCATGACAATTTCACATATAACCCCACCCAGGGAACTGAGTGAACACCGGAAAAACAGAAACATGCACAGAGACAAACCTGAATCCCTGAAATTCTTTATACCACGGTTTGTAAGTTTCCCGTTTTATTCTTTTCCAGTTCACATCTTCTGGGATCCAGCATTTGGGAAGAAACTGATCAAAAGAATTCCCTGGGTTTGGCATGATTGGACTTAGCTTTCGTACATAGAGATCATCCTTTACAATGTTGGGTATGCTTGTTGTCTTTCTCTCCTCTTCCAAGTAGCAAGAGGAGTTGGAAGTTTCATGAACTGTTGGCCAGTTCTCCATACCGAGGCCCCAAGCTCTCCTCTGGTTACTGTTCAAAATATCCAACCAGTTAAGACACTGTATGAGCATTTGTGACACAGAACATGAAAGGCATGCTTTCTGGCTCACACAGCTTACACCACTGTCGGGGAAGCAAATTAGTTCCCATTCTCATCACCACAGCTCCTATGTAGAACAGAGTTAAGGGATTACAATACCATCTCATTTTAATTTGAGAATAGCTAGGTACACATGGGCCAGAGATACTGAATTAGAAGCTGTGTTAAAAAGAAAGAAACAAATTGCAAACAATTTGGGGGAGGGGGGTGTTACTTTCTGAATTGTTATAAAATCAGCCGCATAGCAGACATCCAGACCCAGGATATTTCTGACCTCGTCAGTTTGTACAGCCCAGTGGCTAACGTGTCAGAAGGAGAAAACGTTTGCAGATGAGAGTTAGGAGAGGTGGTGTTTGAGATGAAATCCTTGGGCTTCTTTTTCACTTGGAATCTACGATGGGCTAAGTCATCCAAAATTATATCAGGCAACCTTCGTTCATCCTCAGAGTCCGAACCACTTTCAGAACCATACACCTCCTTCTGATAGGAAGCTGGATTTGAAAAATCACACTCTGTCCTGCTAATTTGATGGGAAATTAAACGATTCTTTTCATGTCCACTATGATCAGTCAAAATAGGAAAAAAAAAAAAAAAACAGCAGAGCTCACAATGAACAATGTAAGTCCTCTAGGAAGCTGGAAGATACCAATGAATTAAAAGCACACATCTAAAAAAAGACCTAGAAAAACACATGCTGACATTCTAAAACAGAAGAAATAGCTTCAACATAGATAGAGGTAGGGGAAAAAAGCTCTCACTAGTGAAACGTTATCTGTGAGACACATTTTAAAAGCCATTCTTTCTACCACATTTAAATATCCCAGCAAATTCACAGAGCAAACTGAACTCCATAATCACATCGCATCCCAGTACCTTGAAAAGGTTCCATCTGCTTCTGCATACACTGGGCTTGCCCAGCTTCTTCTGTTATCCTCATTTTTGTCCGGCTTTTTCTTCCTCAAAGGCGCTGGCATGTAGGACGACTGTCTACTTTTGTTGGGTAAAAAACGATTGAACGGTAAAGCAGACTTTGGTTCGATAGCCGAAATCCTTCGATAGGACATATCATCTTTATTATAATCCTGCATTTTGAGTGTAAATTCGCAATCTGTGTCACTTTCACAACCTATAAAAGGAGGCACAAGAATTCGCTTTACTCTCCAGATTTTTCGTCTAAGTGAAACCCAGACAGCGAGTGCCTGCTTTGCCTTTCCCTTGGAAACCCGGTGCTGTCAGCGCTAACTGCAGGGAATATTTTTAGAAATTTGTCACAAAGTTGTGATAAAATCTATTAGGAGGAACTCGCTCTGCATACTGGAGGCACACGTGGTACATTCTTGTGCTGTTGCACGTACTAAGCAGGAAGAGTCCCACTTTACTACTGCTGAACCCTTTCTTAATCTTTTTTGCCTCCATGATTTTTCATAAGATTGGTTGATAGAACATAAGTGAATAAAAACTAGCAATCGAGTCACACACCCTTAAAATGAGATACAAAAGTAATGCTAGGGAAACGCAGTAAAGTAAGGTATGCTGCTACCTAAAATTTATGGGAGGGGAAAAATCAGAAAGGACCTAGAAAGAGAAACCTAAAAAGCACAAGATGACAAAGGCCTCTGATAGAGCCTTAGGAGACCCTTGTGAGCAAGAATTGTGCATTAGAAATGCAGTTGGACCAGATGATTTCAACCATCCCAAAGGAAATCTCAAGTCTTAAGTCCAAATGAGAGCACAGAACTCAAGGTTTCTTTTGGGGGTTGCCAAGGAAATCATACCAGAATCCTATATTTGTTTTCTACACAAATTCAAAAGACTACTCTTTGATACACCTCAAGGTCAGATAGATACAAATAGTAATTTGCTTTCTTCAAACATGTTTGTTCTCTTAAAGACACAGAAAGAAAAGAACAGAATATAACACTACAGGTTCAAGCTGAGACTCTTTCCTGCCCTTGTTTGCTTCCTGCCTCCTGTGTCCCTGTGAAGGTTTGCAAGTGTTGCCTGCTTCCCACCAGGGCTCCCTAGAACCCGGCTGTGCACAGCAGTGGACAGGTGCTCAGAAAGCCCAGCACCTGCAGAGTTCACCTGAGCTCAAGGCAGTCTCCCTTCCTCCCTCCTGCCTGCGGGAATCTACAGTAAAAAACACTAAGGACAGCCTGCAGGAATGGTTAAATAAGGGTAAGAGGAGAGTTAAGATGAGAGTTCACTGCAAAGGGAGAAAATAGAAGTGAATCTATTAGAACAGGAGTAGCTGTCATCAATAACCAGCTGCTAAAAAAAATAAAATTAATTTCTCTCATTCCAATAAATATATCAATGGCTCTTGCCAAAATGTATACATGTGAAATTTTAAAGTTGACAAATAGAATATTCTATTTTTTAAATTTTAAGTTAAAATCTTTTTTTAGCCTAGGAAAGCGCCCTGTGGAATTTGGGGGGTGTTGGTTTGTTTTGTTGCCTAAATATTATTATAAGAATTTTCATACAAAACTAAGAAATTTAACATGGTTATTCTATTATCCTAAAACCTATTACCCTAAATTGTTGTGATCATTAACTTTGGACTACAGTCCAGTGAGTAACAGAATTTTAATACACTCATGAGGAAAAAGCATTATCAAAACTGGTGTCTCCACCTCTGGCATTTTTTTTTTCCGTTTTTGTTTTTTGCTTTTTTTGTTGTTATTGTTTTCCCTGCTTAGTGTCACGCCCACACTCATTAGACAACATCTGCAACCCCTTCCAGGATCAGGCAGAGGTGTGACAGTGGCCCTCACTTCTGATTATTTGTACCTGGCGCTCAGTGCAACCAAGATCTGGGCAGGACCTAGATTCTACCTAACTGGCGCACAACCTTTGAACTGCGTGAGGTCTGATATGCCATATGTATTTCCCCTCTTACTTTTTGTTGACCGGATACCCATTTAAAACTTGCATGCTGTTAGCCTCTGCTTTTATAGCTTTAACCACTCAGATGAATTATAAACTCTGATTCATTAACTTAAAAGTATTTTTCATTCCCCCGTAATTGTCATCTGGGCTATGGAAATGTCACACCTATGTGGCAAACAGCCAACAAATGCTGGAGTGATTATGGAGGTTAATACTTAAATAACTTTTCACACTTTTTTTTAGTTTTTAATAGTACTACTCTAAGAGCTAAAGAATTTGTTTTGTTACCATGCTCAATGAAGATTAATTTTATTTCAAGAAAACAAATGTATTTATATAAATTTTACATCAGAAAAAATAAAGATTGAATTCTAGTTAATTATGTGCATACTGAAATATTTAGGGCAAATGTGGTGTGCTCTGAAAAGCCTCAAAAGAAGGCTAAATTAATGAAGAATTGGAGGGAGAAAAAGAGAGGAGAGAAGACAGAGAGGGAAGGAGAGAGGAGGGGAGGTACATGATGAAGCAAGCACAGTAAATGTCACGGTAAAATTAGGTAGTGAGTATTCACCACCATGAGTATTCAGTGTAGAACTATTTTATGTTTGCTGATGTTTGTTTTTGTATAGTAAAAATGCTAGGAAAGGCTTTAGATGTATAAAATATTCAAAATAAACAGGCAAAGTAAAATCTCTAACATTTCAGCACAAAATCACAGCCAAACTCAATGTTTTCATATTAGAAGCACAAAAATATTTCATGAAACTATGTGATTTCAGTTTAGTCAAATCTGAATAGCTAGAGATTTACGGTCAGAAATTGCTGAAACTACCCATAGCCCTAAAACATGCATTTAAAAAATGAATTGACCATGTGCTTGGGATTTCGAAAGAAGGTTCCTTCCCACAACAGAACGACTCTCATTAAAGCAGCCCTGTCACATCTGCCTTGTCCTAGGTTAGCTCTGACCCTTACAGCTCCAAAAGAGGGTTTCTGCCACCATGTTAGCTAGCAGATTACCCAATCTATCAAAGTTTGGCCTAATAGTCTATCACAATAGATAGCAATCATTTCTTCTTGTGGATAGAATTATTAAAATAGTTGTCTGTTTTTTTCATAATAGAATTTTTTTATCTTTTGGGCAAAAAAGATAAGAATTAGAACAGCCTTTTTTGCAGAATCTTACATTGCTTTTAACATTTAGCTATATGAACTAATAGTCCTCAAAGACACTGATTATTAAGCCTGAATCTGGAAAGAAGAGAGACAGATTATCACTCATAACAGGTCACAATTAACTGCCTCTTTCCCCAGTCCTCTCTGAAAATGAAATTAAAAAAAGCAAAACGATCAACACTAAGAGGAAGAAAAAATTAAAAAAAAAAAAACAACTCCCAATTATACTCAGGTCCCTATAAAAATTCATTCTTGGTGAAATTTTGGCCTAAATAATTTGTGGTCTATTTTTCTAGTCTTTTCTGTTCCCAGTCTCTCTTGATACCTAAACAAATACAAAAGGCAGGCAAGAAGGGAGACTTGCCTTCGAGTCCCCCTCTCAACGTGATATCAGAGGAGCAGCTTGTCAATGACCTAGAGCCCAGAGAGTCCAAGCTTTCAAAGGAATCTTCTCTCCTGTGGTGGCCTGGAGGAGCAGGAAATTCTCCACGTTCAGGAGATATCCAGATATCACCGTAGCCACTGTCCCTGCCGTTTCTTTTCCAGCAGCTGGAGTCTTCAAGGGCCTAAAGAAAACATGTTTTAGAACAGTTAACACAAACTTCCAAAAATTTAATTGATCATTACTCACTGGTTTGCATAATTTAAGTTGTGCTTCATTTAATTAGAAGGCAATGGGCTTTCTCTGTTCCGTGCACGCACACACACACACACACACAAAGCTGATTAAAATCAAAAAATACATCTGTCCCTGTTTCTCCATAACTAATACGATAAGGAAGTATTCAATATTCAAAGTAACAATAAGGGGATTTTCAACACTATTTAACAAAGTAGTATATAGGATCTAAATGTCAAATCTACTAAGTATAGAATATAAATGTTTTAACACAATAATTAAGTAAATGAAAAGGCTATGTTAACCAGTTTCATGTAAGCATTCCAAATTGTATATAAAATCAGCACATTGTACCCCATAAATGCATTAATGTATACAGTCATGATTTAATAAAAAAAAAAGAAATAAAAATAGGGAAGAGAAAATAGTTGAATAAAAGTTAATAATTAGAATAACACTGAAATGCTAAATCAATGATTATTAACAGTTCTCTAGCAATAAACATGAAAGGAGTCAAAGGGAAAAAAAACTTTAAGTTAGTTATCCAAAGAGAGATAAGTCAGTAAGATTATATTCATTCTATCTCCAGGAAATATTTGTGGTAGTTTACATTAAACACAAAACCTTAACAGAGTCTTTTTATCATACACACACACCCCCATACACACACATCAGGTTTTAAAAAGAACACAAGAACACTGGGCATACATTTCACAGAATTCATATAAGTTCACTAATTACCAAACCTAGACCTGAATGTCTTTCTCGTTCAAGCAAGGGAAACATACTTGTTTGCTCACATACAAAACTTACTTTCCTTGGATCTAAATAAAATATTTGTTTGGGGTGGTATCTGTGGCTCAAAGGAGTAGGGCACTGGCCCCATATGCCAGAGGTGGCAAGTTCAAACCCAGCCCTGGCCAAAAACTACAAGAAAAAATATTTGTGTGGCTCATCTAAGAGATACATTGAAGGGCTCGGCGCCTGTGGCTCAAGCGGCTAAGGCGCCAGCCACGTACACCTAAGGTGGCGGGTTCGAATCCCCAGCCCGGGCCTGCCAAAACAACAATGATGGCTGCAACCAAAAATGGCCTGGCGCTGTGGCGGGCGCCTGTGGTCCCAGCTACTTGGGAGGCGGAGGCAGGAGACTCGCTTGAGCCCAGGAGTTGGAGGTTGCTGTGAGCTGTGATGCCAGGGCACTCTACCCAGGGGGATAGCTTGAGGCTCCGTCTCAAAAAAAAAAAAAAAAAGAATGAAGGAGGGCCAGTCTGAGCTAGAGTGAGACCCTATCTCTAAAAATAGCTGTAGCCCGGGCTCGGCGCCTGTGGCTCAAGTGGCTAAGGCGCCAGCCACATACACCTAAGGTGGCGGGTTCGAATCCAACCCAGGCCCACCAAAAAAAATAAAGCCTCGGGAAGCACATTAAGAATGAAGGAAGGCCAGTCTGAGCTAGAGTGAGACCCTATCTCTAAAAATAGCTGTAGCCCAGGCTTGGCGCCTGTGGCTCAATCGGCTAAGGCGCCAGCCACGTACACCTAAGGTGGCGGGTTCAAATCCCCAGCCCGGGCCCGCCAAACAACAATGATGGCTGCAACCAAAAAATGGCCGGGCGTTGTGGCGGGCGCCTG
>CAUYQV010112064.1:0-32157 GCA_963574575.1 Galagoides demidoff
CAGGCGCCCGCCACAACGCCCGGCCATTTTTTGGTTGCAGTCATCATTGTTGTTTTGGCGGGTCCGGGCTGGGGATTCGAACCCGCCACCTTAGGTGTACGTGGCTGGCGCCTTAGCCGACTGAGCCACAGGCGCCGAGCCCCAGCCTCCATTTTCTTTCTTTCACCTTCACATGAGGTTCCATATGGGATTGTGCAAGAAGGCACAAGGGTAGAGGGAACTGGGGACCAGTTATGTTACAGCCTGCCTGCATAGCCAGGGCACAATTCCAAGTCAGTAAGGAGGAAGGAGCTCAGAGGAAGAAAAGACTGCCCTAGGAAGGCTCTGGCCAGTTTAAATTGCCATAGCACATTTAAGCTAAAGGGAGTCCTCTAGGAATGTCTCATTTGGCCAGGTGCGGTGGCTCACACCTGTAATCCTACCATTCTGGGAAGCTGAGGCAGGGAAGGTCCCTTGAGCTCAGGAGTTCAATACCAGCCTGAGCAAGAGCTAGACCTTGTCTCTACCAACAATAGAAAAATTAGCCCAGCATGGTGGTAGGCTGCTATAGTCCCAGGTACTAGGGAGGCTGAGGCAGGAGGCTAGCTTGAGCCCAGGAGTTTGATGTTGCTGTGAGCTAGGCTGATGCCACAACACTTTAGCCTGGATGACAGAGTGAGACTGTCTCAAAACAACAACAATAACAAAAAAGAATGTTGAATCTCACACCATAATTTTGTAGAGGGAAATAGGGGCCCTGAGGAGGAACATGGGTCCTGAGATCATACAGCATCTTTGATGCCACTGCTGACAGAAAAGCAACCTGGTGGCAAAAGAGTACTGGACAGGGAGTCGGGGACTCCTGGGCAAGAAACTGGCTGTGCCACTAGTTAGCTGTGTGACTTGTTGCTATCTGCCCTGAGGTGAGTAGGCTGGCCCCACTGCACTGGGAACTGAGACCAGAACAATGCAACAGCTGACCTGAGCTTTCTGGACTTGCTTCCCTGAGCACCCAGAGGACCCCTCTGCAGATGCCAGGTAGCCTGAGTGTGTGTGAAGGACACAGCTTTGCTTCTATACTCCCTGTGCAGTAATAGACAAAAACTGCTGGGTGACTTGATGGCTTGAGGGAGTGCTGGACAGGGTGCTGTCATACTGGCAGGCTGGATAGGTCCCCATTGCTCCTGTGTGCCTCCTACCCTAGCAGAGCCTGGGCCCTGCTATTTCCCCTGCATCCTGTGCAACATAGAACCCCAGCCCAGCCCATACTTGTTAGCCAGTTGCTCCCCAAGGGCAAACTTTGCATACCCAGACCACTCTGATAAACAGATGTCACTAATGTGGAAATGGGTTGACTTACATTCTGTCTGTCCTAGGTAGCATCTTACATTTTAGCCTTAAAGATGTTCATGTCTTTTTTTTCTTTTTCTTTTCTTTTTTTTTTTTTGGAGACAGAGCCTCAAGCTGTTGACCTGGGTAGAGTGCTGGGGCATCACAGCTCACAGCAACCTCCAACTCCTGGGCTTATAAGTGATTCTCTTGCCTCAGCCTCCCAAGTAGCTGGGACTACAGGCCCCCACCACAACACCCAGTCATATATTTTTTTTTGATGGGGGGTGTTGGCTGGATTCGAACCCACCAGTTCTGGTGTATGTGGCTGGCGCCTTAGCCACTTAAGCTACAGGCAATGAGCTGTTCATGTCTTAAGCCAAAGAAGAGAGTAATGATGACAGTGTCTAAGAGAGATTCTGAGGTGGAGGAGGGGAGGGGAGGCACATGGGAGGCCCTTTGCCCAACAGATGGTCTTTTCACCCATACAGACATTTGACCCCAGGCAGGCATTTACTTGTCCAATGACCAGCATCTGAGGTCAGTTCCAAGGTGATGGGGGGAGGCCTGTCAGCTGTCACCAAGCCTATATTCCATTATATATATATATTCCATTTATATTCCATTTTTATATTCCAACATTAACTGGAGTGGATCTTGCTGGAAGACGATGTGTCTGGGATCCAGAAAGGTGGGGAGAGGTGGAAGTCTCAGACCCTACGTGAGTGTGGGGCCAGATTTAGGAACAAGAATGCAAGGCCAGGGCAGCACCTGTGGCTCAGTGGGTAGGGTGCCAACTCCATATACCAGGGTGGCAGGTTTAAACCCAGCCCCGGCCAAACTGCAATAAAAAAGTAGCCAAGCATTTTGGTGGGCGCCTGTAGTCCCAGCTACTGGGGAGGCTGAGGCAAGAGAATCACCTAAGTCCAGGAGTTGGAGGTTGCTGTGAATTGTGTGATGCCATGGCACTCTATCAAGGGTGATAAAGTGATACTCTGTCTCTACAAAAAAAAAAAAAAAAAGAATGCAAGTTCAGAAGTAAGCAGGTACTCAGGGCTTCTGTAGAGGACAGGATGGTCAGGACAAGAGGAGAAATTGCTTCTACACAGCCCATCATCCCAGCTGGGGCTATCGTACCAGCCACCATCACAGGTGTGACAGTGGTGTGACCAGGACACTACTATGTCAGTGCTTATATTAACATCCCAGCAGGCCAGCCACCCCTGCAGCAGTCAAGGGGCTCTGTCAGGTGTGCACCAGAAATATGGGGAAGGAAGGACCCTGAGAAGGGATGGCAGCACAGCACAGACCAATCAAGTGACAAGCCATGACTTTGAATACTGACCCAGGGCAGACACTAAAGTCTGTGAGCTCTAGGGCCGGTGGTCGTGCTCCCAGGAGGCCATACAGCCCAAAGCCTGTGACCTCGTGCATTCTGAGCTAAAGTGTTCTGCCCAAAATGTTGGAGATGGGGTTTAGACAGCCAACATTATACTTCCTGACTCTTTCCTTCCCTGGTGAGGCCCAGGCCTTCCACTCCCTCAACATTCACCTGTCCTGGCTCAGCGCCTGTGGTCCCAGCTACTTGGGAGGCTGAGGCAGGAGACTCGCTTGAGCCCAGGAGTTGGAGGTTGCTATGAGGTGTGATGCCATGGCACTCTACCCAGGGGGAAAGCTTGAGGCTCCGTCTCAAAAAAAAAAAAAAAAAAAACATTCACCTGTCCTCCCTGAAAATCAGGCACTGGGCTCCCTGGCAGGTTGCCACAGGAGCCCTGCCCTAGCCTTAGACCTGGAGTGGCTGCCAGGGAGGTTCAGAAGAGAGAAGAAAGGACAATGAGGGCTTTCCATTCAAAGAAGCTTCCAGCTGTTAGTTCTGCCAGCAAAAATCTCAGCCAAAAGCTGAACTGCCAGTGAAAGATATTTGGATGGAGCTTCAGAGGCCATTAAGAGCAAGGGCTGCAAAGCAATTGTAGTGAGAAGATATTAAATAAATTCATCATGTCTCTGGAATAAGTGTCCTTCATGCAGAGGTGGCTCCTTCTATTCCCCAGCCCTTCCTGGGGATGGATCCCACTCACCTCCACATACCTGGGAAGAGTGCCACAGCCTGCAATGGTCCCTATGCCTGAGTGGCTCATCCCAACTCATCAGGCCCCTGGGGCTATCAGGCTAGTTTAGCTCCCAGTGTCAGTTTGTGTTTGGAGAGAACAGTCCTGTACATTCTTGTTGACATAAGAAGCTCAGTAAAGATAGAAAATTTGAGGAAAAGGCAGAGAGAGGCTTGAGGTTCTGGGCATGCTGGTTTCTCTCTGCTGAGGCCTAGGGTATCCATCTGGCAGCCAGGCAGGGGATCCGTGGATGCTTAACTGGGCCCCAGATGGTGCTACTACCTGGGGATGGGATTCTTTTTCTGGGATCTGGAGTGGAAGGACCTGTTGGTTTGATTTGGTAGCAATTTGTAGCCTTGTCTTCTGGAAGAATCAGGATTCTGCTCTGAGCCACACCAACCTAGGTTTTATTGCTTCCTGTGGCAGGTGTGTGCATGCATGGAGTGGGGAAAGGGAGTTTTCACCTTGGTCCATTCAGCAGCTGTGAGGAACCACTCACCCTGTTTAGGGGTGCAGCTCCTCAGGACCCCTGTGCCCCAATGTTCTAGACCAGTGGTTTGGGGGTCAAATGACCCTTTCACAGGGATCTCCTAAGACCGTCGGAAAACATATTTCCCGACGGTCTTAGGAACTGAGACACCATTCCTTTATCCGAAAATAATTTTATGGTTGGGGGTCACCACAACATGAGGAACTGTTTTAAAGGGTCACGGCATTAGGAAGGTTGAGAACCGCTGTTCCAGACTTTATCACGTATCAGCTCCCCAAGGGAGAGGGCTCTCTTTCCTCCATTATCCCCATCAAGGAACTGAGGCCCAGAACTTGCTAAAAGTCTGGAGAGGCAAAAGGCTTCAATCCTCAAGAATACATGGTCTCTGCAGCTAGACTCTATCTACCTCCTCCTGAGCTCTCCAGGGGCCTGGCAACATCAGCTCCCTCAACTCACACTTGCAGACCTTCAGAGGTTTACACCTGCCTATTGTCCCAAAGGCAGAAAGGAGAGAAGGGGGCTCCTATGAGGACCATGGGAAGAAACGTGCTGGGCAGCCTGAAGGAGCAGAGGAAGAAGGGATCTTCTCCAAAGATAACCTCTCTCCTAAGGCTGGGCTCCAGGGTGAGGGGGTAGCTACCCCACCTAGAGTCCAGGCTCCACAGAATTGCTCTGGCCAAGTGTCCAGCAGAGGTGCTAGCTTCTACCTCCCCTCCTTGTGTGGGCCTGATGTGGTTTGGCCCCTCATGGGTCTGGGAGGGACAGATGACTTGATGCAGGGACTTTAGGCAGGGTACTAGCTCATTACTAGGGACAACCACTGGTTCTTGGCAAGGAACTCAGTGATATGTGGGGGCCTTCTTCCCTTACTCAGAATATCCCCCCAACTCCCCACCCCCGACTGCCATGTCACAGGTAACTCAACCTTCCTGGGTAGTGAATTATTTTCTTTTAATCCAAATGCCTTATATTAAGGTCAGCATCGGCTCCCCAGCTGTTCAGGCAGTCCTTGGAGCTAGAGATCTCCGGCAGCACAGAGTGAAGAGAACAGGCTTTGGGTTCAGATAAACAAACAGGGCCCTGCACCTGTGGCTCAAGTGGCTAGGGTGCCAGTCATATACACCTAAGGTGGTGGGTTCGAATCCAGCCTGGGCCTACCAAACAACAATGATGGCTGCAACCAAAAAAAAAAAAAAAATTAGCCAGGCATTGTGGTGGGAGCCTGTGGTCCCAGCTACTTGGGAGGTGGAGGCAGGAGACTCGCTTGAGCCCAGGAGTTGGAGGTTGCTATGAGCTGTGATGCCACAGCAGTCTACCCAGGGGGACAGCTTGAGACTCTGTCTCAAAAAAAAAAATAGGCTTTGGGTTCAAAATATGGCTTTTCCACTCAATAACTGGCTTCATCCATTTGGACTACTATAAAAAAAATCACAGACTCAGTGGCTTGTAAACAACAGAGATTTATTTCCTATGGTTCTGGAAGCCGAGAAGTCCAAAATTAAAGCAGCAGCAGTTATGGTATCTGTTGAGGGCCCATTCTTGGTTCATGGATATTGTCTTTTCACTATATCTATACATGGTAGAAGGGGCCTGGGAGTCTCTGAGCCCTCTTTTATAAAGGCCTCCTAATCCCATTTATGACAGCTCTGCCTTTACCATCTAATCACTTGCCAAAGGGCCTACCTCCAAATACCCTCACATTGGTGATTTAGTTCAACATATGAATCTTGAAGGGATGCAAACACTCCGTATATATAGCAGTAATTATGAGACCTAAACTAGTTTCTTAATCACTCCGAGCCTCCATTTCCTCATATTTATTATAACATGAGGATAATAAACATATAGTACTTACATCCCAAGGTTGTGAAGACTATGTGAGATAATATGTGTAAATAGCTTAACATGGGGCCTGGCCCATCGGAAGCATTACAATAATTGGCAGGCATCATTATTACTATTATTAGAGGAGTCATCTAGACAAAGGCTCCCTGGAAGGAGTAAGCTTATTAGTAGCATTCCTGATCCCCAGGAAGCTTTTCAAGTCATGGAGCAGAAAGGTACAGGGAAGGGATAATGTGTTTGTATTTCTAAACCACAAGTTGATTCATATCTTTCCTCTTTGGCCCCAACCTGGGCTCTCAGCCTTGGCTATTGGTGCTCAGATGTTACAACAGGCCCCAACAGCCACAGGCTGAGAGATAACTGGGAAGTGCCAGCCCTGCCCAACAAGCCTGCCTTGATGCCCTCCCAGACCACACTGGTCAGCCAATGCCTCAGAGCTGGCAGCACTTCAAGAGCCATTTCCTGTGGTGAGATGTCTGTCCTTGGTGCCTTTGTGTGGAGCTCCTGCCCAATTTGTAGAATGGCAGTGTCTGGATCACTCCCTCAACCAGGAGGTTGTGCCAGCCCAGGCTCTTCAAAGGAGAAGCCCCCTGTGCTCAGCAGGGCAACCTGGGAACAGGGCCAGGGGGATGCTGGAGGAGACACTGTCCTGTAGACTGCTCCTGACACTTCTTATGCTGTTTTTCTGCCTCTCCTCCTGCACAGGGCTGAGCTGGGCATGGATCAGAGGAGAATAGAGAAGGGGGAGAGTCACACACAGGAATTAGTCCCTGAAGACCCACCCTGCATCCCCCAACCCACCCCAATGTATGGGAGGTCATCCAACCCGGTACAGCTAAAGCATGTAAAGAAGAGACTGGAAGTGCAGAACCTTGGCATTGTTGTGGGCTTGAGAGGTCCTAGTCTAGTCCTGTATCTAGTATGGGAACTTTTTCTCTGACCTATATAACTGACAGTTATTCTTGAATATTGCCAGTGATAGGGATTCATTACCTCCTTGATCAGTCTTACGTGGAACCTTTCTGTCTCTCGAGCCCCCAAACCTCACTGCAGCTCCTAAAGATAGGAGGAACCTAGGGTTTTCTAGATTGACTCCCACTAGGGTGAGGAGAAGACTTGGATAATAGTAATTCTGGGATACCCAAGTCTGAATTCAAACCCAATTAAATACACGTTCATTTCAGATAATATTCTAATATTCATACATTATTGTAATACAGTTCAAAAATATTGCTTGGGGTTGTGGTTTTGGTATATAAGGCATTTGCAGTAAAAGAAAATAATTCACATGTTCATTCATGGGTCAGTAAAAATAATTTAGAGTGTTGATTCTGGGTTTAACAACATAATGCATTTCATTCTAGCTTTGGGTGATGGTGCATTTCAAATCTTCAGCAACCATTCCTCCCACCCTTACCTTGCAGCACAATCTGCTTGCCAGCCTTCAGCCAGTGCACCTGTATCCCTGGATAACTAATCTGTGGGGAAAGCCATATCTGCCCCTTCCCTCTCACATGGCCCCTTCATCCCAGGCTCAGCAGTCAGCTTCCTAGGTGGCCACCAGGGTTTATCTAAGAAGGTCAGGCCTACAGTGTTGTCCAGTCAGAGGAAATAGAAGGAATCCACTTAGGAAAGGCACAGAAAGGAGGAGAGGGACAGAGTGAGGAGAGGAGAACAGAGACTAAATCTAAATGGAGGGGGAGGAGGGAGCAGCAAGAACCTGTGGTTAACTGCCCCACTTGCAAGCCACTCTCCCATGGCACAGAGGGCCAGCATCTCCACCTGTCACCATGCCTTCTCTGGGGAAGCTGAGGACATCAGGCTTGTGGTGCCACCAGATAGGATGCAGACCGGTTTGGGGCCGGCAGGTTCCTGCAGATTTCCTTAGCAATATTTGGCAGGATCCTTAGAGGAAGCTGCAAAAGCAATAGAGCACATAATGCAATGATTTATACATAAAGAGCATTCTAAAGAATTGGTGAACAAAATGATATGCGGCAATAGTGACCTCAGTTAATAACTAAAGTTTGAGATGTCCAATGATGATTTAAAAAATCTGCGCTACTGTAGGTCCCTACTCTGTCACACTGGCAGTCACCCAGCTACCTCTTGAAAGCTGCCATTTGGGGTCTGTATGTGCTGAATTTCCAAGCCAAGAATCCCCTCATCATTCAGTCCCCACACAGCCCTCTCTGGGGCCCCAAGGCAAGGATAACAAGGGTCTTCTCACCACCTTGTTTGGGGAAGAGACAAACAAGTGACCTCTGCCCCTGCCCCAACATAGAAACCACTCTCTCCCAACTTCCCCCAAAGAAACAGGGCAAAGCGTAGGCAGGAATAAGCCACTGGGAATGGACATCCTGATCTTAGGCCAGGCCATTTCTGGGGACCACCAAAGGATGCCAACTCTGGAACAAAATTGCAGGTAGAGGGCACATGAATGGGCTCTTCCTCTCTTTGGGAGTGTGGTACTTTTGAAAGCTTTCTCTCCCCCAAGGTCTCCTACTCTAGAACCCTGAGGCTAAAAGGTTCTCAGGACTGAGCAAGGTATGATAAGGGAATTGAAGTCCTATTAAATCCCGCTTTCCTGCCGGCACAACGGGACTACCCCACGACAGTCTCACAGGCTTGTCCAGATGGAATAGACTGGCCAAGTCGCCAAATTTTAGGACTCCAGCTTGGGTCCTCAGGCATGATAGAGCAGGCCTGGAGCATCTCTCAGGTCTGAGTGTTGCTGGGCTCCAGAGCGCGCACCCGCAATGCAAATCCACGAGTTAATTACACCTGGCCGGCGCTCAGCGGATAATCCAGGTCGTCTCTGCGGCGTGGCTGTGGGGCGGTGGGAGGCTGAGGCAGAGGCGAAGTCGCCGCGGGTGCGGCCAGTTCAGGGAGGGAAAGAGGAGTTGGACAAGGTGGTGCCCCTCGGAGACAGAGGCTTCTTGCCTTGGGTCCTGCGCCCCTCGGCGACTTTTCCCGGGCTCTGGGTTCGCCACGTCCTACCTGAGGTCACACCCTGAAATCAAACTCGCGGCCAGGTGAAGCAGGCGCGGCGCAAACCGAGCGCCGCCCCTCCTCGTAGTTCCCGGCGCCGAGGTCCCTTCCGCGGAGGGCGGGTCCGGCTCCCACGTCCCCTCCGAGCGTTCCCGGGCTTCCTGCTCCGCAGGTGGGTGCCCCGGCAGCCCTGGAAGGCCAGCGAACCCTCTGTGGGCCAGGGCTACGACGAGGGGACAGGCCTCCCCGAGTGCGCGGTCCCTCGCACCTGGGCCAAGCACCAGGACCTAGAGCGCAGGCACCGAGATCGCGGCGCCCCCCGGGCACCCGCCAGGCGCTGTGGGGCACCGCATTCGGTCCCGCGAGCAGAGTCCTGGTGGCCGTGCTGGGTCGGGAGTGGCGGGGAGAGGGGCCGGCCCCGGAAGCGGAGCTGTACCCAATGTCCCCTCCTTCCCATGCGCCCCGCGGGGTGGCTGCTGTGCCTCCTGCCCCTGAGTCGGGTAGCTCTGTCCGAGACCGGCGCGGGGCGGTTCCCAATGCCCTGGACTCCAGCCAGTAGCAAAATCCGCAGGGACACTTGCTACATTTGTCACAATGTTTTTCTGGTATGTTTCCTCCCAGGCCTGCGGAGGACTGGCCCAGGAAGGTCCTTGGTCTTCCCTCTCCTCAACGCCTAAGAGAGCCGCCCACTGAAGGGTGAGGAGGCAGAGGAAGAAGAGGCGGAGGGAGGAAGGCGCGGGGAGGTGGTGAGTGAGGGCCCTCCAGCCCCAGCCTTCTCCAGAATTTCTGGAAGGACAGACTGGGAGGGACACAGTGGGCAGGCATGTGGCCCTCCTGGCCTGTCTCCCTAATGGTATTGTTAGCCAATGGCAGTGGTCCCTTCTAGGTGACATTTCTCCATCTTTAGTGGGTGCCTGTTAAGTCACCTCCACCACCTTAGCACCGTGGGGAACTGCTGGGCCCACCGGGCTTCAAATGACCCATCCTGGCCTGCCCCTTGATTGTCATCAGGGCTGATGCCTGTCTGAGGTGAGGCTATGTCACTGAGGCAGGGCATACTGAATTCACACTTAGGGAAGAGGCTTCCAAGCAGGAAGGGGAACAGCTGACCCAGTGACTGTGATGACCAGGGTGGCTGACAGCCACAGGAGGCTCCTCCAGGAGTGGCAGGCAGAGTGCTACTCAGCACATCACAGCTGCCTGCCCACTCCCCAGCCCTCCAGACCTGCTGAAGTCCCCCAGTTCCTCCCATACCAGGCCAGAGGCATCTGATCTGCAGTGTAAGTTCTGCCATGAAATCCAAGGTCTAAGACCTGGAGAGTTCCCAGGGTATTGGCTACATTTTCTGTTCCTCGCCCTATTCTGTGGTTTCATTTTGTTTTTTCAAGCTCCTCAGACTTGTTTTTCTAGGTGGGGGAAGGGAGAGGGATCAGGTCTGGGTCTGTGCTCAGTTTTGTGGCCCATGCAGCATATATTGCAATGCTGTGGATTCTCTGATCATAGTATACAGTGGCTGAGAACACATCTGGAACCAGAAAGCGGCCCATTCAAATCCTGACTCCTTAGGCAAATTGCTTCACTTCTCTCCAAACTTTCTAATGTCCTCATGTAACACAAGGATGATAATGTCTTCCTCAGAGTTGTGAGGGGTAAGTATAATGATAAATGTGGAGCTGCCCCAGCAGTGGACCACCTCACCAGCCTCCAGCTGTTAGTCTTGGACAATACTGATCCTGAGCCTTCCTCTTTTGAAGAACTTTGAGAACACTCTGGTTATGTGGCAGGGTACTATTGGAGAGCACTAGAACAAGCAATAGGAATGAAGTAAAGGCAGAGGGTTTGTGGAGATCAAGTACTGCTAAGTGCTAATTCGGGCTCTCTGAACCTCGTCACCTGGGGAAGGGACGATTTGGGGAAAGGGTGAGGCTTAGGCAGCAGAAACAAGAGCACCCTCTGTACGGTTACCATAGGTGCTGCCTATGGCAGAGGGAGCCTTTGGCTTGAAGCTTCCAGTTCTGTCTCGGCTCTACATAGCTGTGTGATCCAGGGCAGGTCATTTGACCCATGGGGGTGAGCTGAGACCTTGGAGTTGAAGCGATCTGGCTTTGAATCCCAGTTCCACACTTACTATCTTGGACAATTAATTGTTTCTGAGCCTCTGTAAAATGGAACTCATACTATCTACCATTAACCGTTAGATACCCCAATAAAAAGTGCCCAGCGTGGTATCAACATGTGAGAGGCACTTTATATGTGTGCATTTCCTTTCTGCCTCCTCCTTCCTCCCCAGCCACCTGCTGTTTTAAAATGGGCCCAGTAAAACAGGTTCAGCCCATCTCTTGGTGGTATTATGAGTGTAAAGTGAGGAGGTAAACAGAATAGAGAATGGAAAGGTAAGGACTATAAAAGGCAGTCTTGTGTTTAGGAACTCCAGAGGTTCCTTCATGGTTGGCATTGAGGACTCCATGCTGGGGACTCCAGTCTTCTGTGTGTAGAGGCTTTTGAAAATCTGGGGTAGTAAGAAGGTCCCTGGCCTGCAGCCATGCTAGAAAGGCCATTCTTCAGCTCTTACCTTGGAAATAACCCCATGCCAGATAAGCTTCAGGCACTTGAAGGGAGATGGGCAGAAGGTGAGGGTCCAGGTGCAGTTTACACAGATCAGAGGGCCGGTCTGGCTTGAGCTGCTGCTAGACCACAGCATGGCACAGCTGGACCTGGGCCTGCCAGCCTCTTTGCCCTCTCATTCAGCTGGAATGTTGACATAAGCAACTGAATGAGCTTTATCTTTAAATTCTTTTAAACAACAGCCCATTATCTCTCCCCTGAAGATTCACTTAGGCCTGTGGTGTAGAAACAGTGACCAAAGCAAGGAGCCCAGACATTGTGGCTTGTTGCCCTCTGCCCTGGCACATACCACATCGCTCTGGGTCTCTTAAGTAGGACAGCAGAACCCTGGGAATTCTGGACAGCAGTCTCAACTTCCTATGGACTCTCTAAACTTTAGTACAGTGGACCTGGGCAGGCAATGGGGATGAGGACCATGGCCTTGGGTATAGAACCCTCCTACTCTGCAGGTGACAACTGGGCAAAAAAAGATATGAAATTCCCTTCCCCAGTGTATTTTTGGGGTGCTGCCTGTCTTGCCTCTCATGTCACATGAAGAGGAACAGGAGACGGAGTTCAGCTTCATATAAAGGATAAGCAGTGTGGGATAGTGTGGGGCTGAGGGACAGAAGGCAGGGGTCTTGGGGCCAGCTGTGGCAACTTATCAATAACTCAACAACTCAAGCAGATAACTGCTTGAGCCCAAGAGTTCAAGGTTACAGTGAACTGTGATGACACCACTGAACTCCAGCCTGGGTAACAGAGGAAGAGAGAAAGAAGGCAGCGGCCTTGGGGGAGGGATAAGCCCCCATCACTGATATATGCAAGCAGAGTACAGGCAGCCTCCTGTCAGGAATGCCTTAGAAGGACTAAAATTAGGGCAGAGGCAGAGGCAAGGTCCGATGCCATTAGGAGTAGATGACCATCTCTCTGGCAGGGTGGAAAGTTGGCTACAGCAGTATCTTATACATCCAGCTCTATACTGAGCCCACCCCACATGCAGCCGCCTCTTCTCTCCCTTGGCCTAGAAACAGCAGGGAATCCCACCAGCCTCACTCCTAACAGATGATTTTCCCACATCCCAGAACTTACACAACATTTGGAAGAAGCCAATGAAACTGCACAAGAGCAAGGATTTTGTCTGCTTTACTGTGCTCCCCAGAGCCTGGTACATGATAGATACCTATGAATAAAGGAATGAATGATATAATTTTATACTTAAACTTCAGAAAGTAAAGTTTGAGAAAAAAATCACCCTAGCCAGTGAGATTATTCCAATGAAAGATTGTTATCTGTTCACAGTAACTCACACCAGGGGGCCAGGAGAGACCCATGGCTCTGTGTAGAATGTGTAGGGATGACAGTTGTGAAAGGGAACACAGAGGTCAAGCAACTCTGCAGATCTCAGGGTCCTCTCTAGGCCCCTCTCAGACTGGATGCCAGTGGTACCCAGGGTAGTTTTCCAAGTTCTGTAGAACTCGGGGGACTTACTTCTATCTTGGGACTGTGATTTAAGGACAAGCCCTTCTCCCAAGTGTCTGTGGGAGGCCTGAGAATGACAGCGTGGCTAGGGGGAGCTGATGGCCAACCGTAGCCAAGTTCACATCAGGGTCTGGATCAGATTCAGGTCTGCCCTTTCTTTGCTGCTCAACTTGGGCAAATCACTTTGTCCTTTTGAGTATCAGTTTCCTTATCTGCATAATGAAGACAGTGAGTGCTACCTCACAGGCTGTGGTGAGAGATCACAGGTGATATGCTTAGCTCAGAGCCCTGTACTTACACTACGCTCTCCCTGAGGGATGATTATTTAAAATACCTAAAATTCCTTAAGCAAAACAAGTTGCTGTTCCTTCCCCTCACTGCCTAGAGAAGCTGGCAGAGGGGAATGAGTCCATTCCCTTGTCACCAATGGAAATGCTCAGGCCTAGAGAAGGAGAGCAGGCCAAAGTCACAAGCCAGGACTTAAGAACACCAAGCCCCAAGGTCCACACTGAGCCAGTGTGAAGCCTTTGTAGCCCTGGTTGTGAGCTCTGAGAAGTAGGTCTAGGACTGCCTTTGAGGAGCCTGGAGGCACCTCCCCCACTCTGGCTCTCTGGCACCTAAGAGAGTGAACCAGGAGCCTGCCAGACCTGTGCCAGAGGACTTTCCTTCTTAAACTGGTTCAGGCTGGACCCTTCCCTCCCAGCACCCTCCTGATCTAGTCTGGGGTCCGCTATCCCAAAAGGAAAGTAGGCAGACCTTCAGAGGAGGTGTGCTCATAGCATTCCTCCCACTCAGCAGCCTGTTTCCAGCCTGGAGAAGAACCCTCCAGGCAGCCTCCCTCCCCATCCCTCCTGTGTGTTGTGGCAGGAAGGGCTGGGAGCTTTGGGGCCACCTGAGCTACCACCCAGCTCCTGCCCACGTCCACCTTAGGGCCTTAGGCCCACATCATTTCTTTCAGGCTAGGCAGAAGGAAAGACAGGCACTGGCTCTCTGGGGGGAAATCATCTTCCTTGCCTCCTCTCAGGTGTGTCTTCTTTGAGGCAAGCCCCTCTGCTGGATGAATTGGTGTGTGGATTCAGAGGTGGAGATGCTAGGGATGGCCTGTTTAGTTTAACATAGGGCCCCATGGCTGTTGTAGCAACACCCTCCCTCAGCCCTGGGGGCCCTTGGAAGCTGGGGTGAAGAAGAAAGCCCTAGAAATGGCAAATGCAGGGCCTCTGGCTGGGCAGGTGGGTGTGACCTGATTAATTAATGCTGGGGATGTTTGTGTCCTGGGCGATTCACTCCCAGTGACTGGGGAACAGTCTCCATCCTCACTCTCCTCCTTATTTAAACTTATTTATTTTGTTTTCTTTCTTTTTTTTTTTTTTAGAGACAGAGTCTCACTTTGTCACCCCCAGTAGAGTGCTATAGTGTCACAGCTCACAGCAACCTCCAGCTCTTGGACTTAGGTGATTCTCTTGCCTTAGCCTCCCAAGTAGCTGGGACTACAGGTGCCCACCACAACGCCCAGCTATTTTTTCGTTGCAGTTTGGCTGGGGCTGGGTTTGAACCCAGCACCCTTGGTATATGGGGCTGGTGCCCCACTTAATGAGTCACAGGCACTGCCCTTATTTTGTTTTCTTTAGAAAAGAAATCCGTTGTCTTTTTTGTTTGTTTGTTTTTAGACAGAGTCTTGCTTTGTCACCCTTGGTAGAGTGCCCTGGTGGCATAGCTCACAGCAACCTCCAACTCTTGGGCTCAAGTGATTCTCTTGCCTCAGCCTCCCAAGTAGCTGAGACTACAGGTACCCGCCACAATACCTGGCTATTTTTAGAGACAGGATCTTGCCTTTGTTCAGGCTGGTCTCCAACCTACGAGCTCGGGGCAATCCATCTGCCTTGGCCTCCCAGAGTGCTAGGATTACAGGCTTGAGCCAGCGTGCCCAGCCCCAATCCATTGTCTTTAAGGAAAACTTAGAAGAGAAGAAAGAATGGAAGGAAATCATCAGTAGCCCTTCCACTCAAACACAACAATTAGTATTTGGATGTATCTCCTTTAACTATTCACTGTATTCACACTGCATTGACAAATTAGTATAGGTGGAGTCTTTAGAGATAATTGCCTGCTTCTAACCTATACATCAAGAATTCTGGCTCGGCTCCTGTGGCTCAGGCGGCTAGGGCACCAGCCACAAACCTAAGGTGGCAGGTTCGAATCCCCAGCCCGGGCCCGCCAAACAACAATGATGGCTGCAACCAAAAAATGGCCGGGCGTTGTGGTGGGCGCCCGTGGTCCCAGCTGCTTGGGAGCCTGAGGCAGGAGACTCGCTTGAGCCCAGGACTTGGAGGTTGCTGTGAGCTATGATGCCAGAGCACTCTACCCAGGGGGATAGCTTGAGGCTCTGTCTCAAAAAAAAAAAAAAAAAGAATTCTGCTTTGCACTCTGGGAGGCTGTGGTGAGTTGATTGCCTGAGCTCACATGTTCAAGATCAGCCTGAGCCAGAGCGAGACCTCATTGCTAAAACTAGCCGGGCACTGTAGTGTGTGTGCCGTAGTCCCAGCTCAGGGAGGCTGAGGCAAGAGAATCACTGCAGCCCAAGAGTTTGAGTTTGCTGTGCGCTATGATGACATGGCACTCTACCAAGGGGGACAAAGTGAGACTGTCTCAAAAAAAAAAAAGGAAGGGAAAAAAGAATTCTGCTTTGGGCAAAGAAAACTTTGGTAGTTTAATTTGTCTTGAGACCTATAGGTGTGAACAGGTTTTGGCCCCAGCAGGTCAGGGGCTCCAGGACAGCCCACCAAACTCAGGCCATCACTCACACTGGGGGAGAGGGGACTGCCAGGCTATGGGACCCCCCCCCAATCTCTCCCACCAGCTTTATTATTTTACCTTTCACATTTAGGACTATGATCAATTTCCAATTAATTTTGGAGTATCATATAAACTGATTTTTCAGGCCTCACTTTCTTCCATATGGATATCTAATAGCATCAGCTGCATTTATTGAAAAGATCTCCCATTACCCCCACCACACTGCAGTGCCACCTTTGTCATAAATCAAGTGATCTCATGAGTGGTCTATTTCTGGATTCTCTCTTTTGTGAAAGAGTTCTTGGACCATTTGTCAATCCTTGTACCTATTCCACACTAAATTAATGACTGCAGCTTTATATAAATGTTGATACCTACGTATTATAATCCTCCAACTTTGTTTGTCTTGGCTATTCCTGGTTCTTTGTATTTCTCCAAATATTCTAAAATGTATAGGAATCAGCTTGTCAATTTCTACCCCCCAAATTGTGGAGATTCCAAGATTTTGAGATTGAAACAATGCTGTAGGTTAATTGGAGAATAATTGACCTCTTTACAGTATTGAATCTTCCAATCTATGATCATTCTTTAATATCTTTAGTAATGTTTTATGTTTTTCAATGTAAAGACTTTACACATCATTTATTAGATTTATTCCTAGGTATTTAATATTTTTTCTGTCCATCCTAGTTTGCCCTAATATTTGATATTTTTAATATCAAATGATAAACGGTAAAAAAAAATGATAAATGGTATCTTTGTAAAAACTTCTTTTTTGTTGCCCTCTGTAGAGTGCTGTTGCGTCACAGCTCACAGCAACCTCCAGCTCTTGGGCTTAGGCAATTCTCTTGCCTCAGCCTCCTGAGTAGCTGGGACTACAGACGCCCACCACAATGCCCAGCTATTTTGTTGCAGTTTGGCTGGAGCCGTGTTTAAACCCACCACCCTCTGTATATGGGGCTGGCACCCTACTCACTGAGCCACAGGCGTCACTGTGTAAAAACCTCTTTATTTGTTACTGATATGTAGAAACTCATTTTTTGAATTTTTTTTTTTTTTTGAGACAGAGTCTCACTTTTGAGTTTCAGAGTCTCATCTGGTAGAGTGCTGTGGCATCACACATCACAGCAACCTCAAATTCTTGGGCTTAAGTGATCCTCCTGCCTCAGCCTCCCAAGTAGCTGGGACTACAGGTGCCCACCACAACACCCAACTATTTTTTTTTTTTGGTTGCAGTTGCCATTGTTGTTTAGCTGACCCAGGCAGGGTTCTAACCCACCACCCTCTGTGCATATGTCTGGCACCTTAACCACTGTGCTACAGTTGTTGAGCCTTTATTTTTTAAAATATTGATCTTGAATTAGGGGTCTTCTAAATTTATTTATATAATCCCAATAGTTTTTATGTAGATTCTTCTGGATTTTCTACTTACACAATCATGTTGTCCCATTCATCCAGACCATGCTGGCCCTTACTATGTTACAGATGAGTCCTAGCAGCCTCCCTTTATTTTCTAAATTTTTTATTTTTATTTTTTCTTTAGAGACAGGGTCTTGCTTCAGTGCCCAGGCTCGAATGCAGTGGCTCTTCACAAATACCATCTCACTACTGATCATCCCACAAGTTTTGACCTGCTCCATTTCTGACCTGGGCTGGTTTACCCCTCCTTAAGCAGCCTTCCTTTATGTTGTCAATTTCCCATTACCTAACCTACTGCCTCTGGTTTCTAAATCACTACACCCCCACCTCCAAGCCTGAGTTCACCTGAGTTCACCACAACCCCTAGGACTCTGGGCTGACCTTTCTCCTCATGCCTTTCCTGTTGCCTCTGGGAAGAACTTGTATTAAGAGTGGACTTAGGAGGGAGATTCCAAAGTCATTTAGGCCATTTGCTAAAGATGCCCTCCCTAGGTGTTTCCGCAGCCAAAGCTAAGGGCTTGGGTTGGGGGAGGGTAGTTGGGGAGAGGGATGTTCTTGGGTGAAAAGTATTAGCAGCTCTTCTTCAGCTCTAGGATATGTCCCTGCCCCTCCAGAAGACTTCACAGAGCTAGAGAGGAGGGTCAAACAATCAGCTAAACTAATCCAGGGATAGTGGGCCTGTCTGAGAGGCTGGGAGGATAGACCTGCTGAATGAAGATTCTTCTGTAGCAAAAGACAAAGGCTGAGAGGGAGGGGGTCAGATTTTACCAAACTATGAAGAATCTACATAGTGGAGATACAGTGAGATCCCTAGACCCCAGAACCCTGAAATGAAGCATGACTCTTTTTTTTTTTTTTGAGACAGAGCCTCAAGCTATTGCTCTGGGTAGAGTGCCATGGCATCACAGCTCACAGCAACCTCCAACTCCTTGGCTCAAGCGAGTCTCCTGCCTCCACCTCCCAAGTAGCTAGGATTACAGGCGCCCGCCACAATGCCCGGCTATTTTTTGGTTGCAGCCGTCATTGTTGTTTGGCGGTCCCAGGCTGGATTCAAACCTGCCAGCTCAGGTGTACGTGGCTGGCGCCTTAGCCACTTGAGCCACAAGCACTGAGCCCGAAGCATGACTCTTCGACAGGGAAATCTGAGAGGGAAGGAGTCTGGCATCACTCCCAGTCTTGTGTCTGCCCAAGTGCCAGTGTCTGGAGGGCCTTGAGCTTCAAGACAGGGATGCAGAGAGAGACGGCATTGCAAGAAAAACAGCTTCTGTTTACTAAGACTCTGCTTACCTCATAGTTGCTAAGCCCTGTGAGCTATCCTTCATTAATTCTATTGGCTCAAATGGTTTAGGGCAGCAGTCTCCAACCTTTTTAGCACTAGGACTGTTTTCATGGAAGACAGTTTTTTCACAGACCAGAGCGAGGGGGATGGTTTTATTTTTATTTTTATATTTTTTGAAGACAGAGTCTCACTTTGTCACCCTCTGTAGAGTGATGTGGTGTCACAACTCACAGCAACCTCCAACTCTTGGGCTTAAGTGATTCTCTTGCCTCAGCTTCCCAAGTAGCTGGGACTACAGGCACCCACCACAACGCCCAGCTATTTTTTGGTTGTAGTTGTCATTGTTGTTTGACAGGCCCAGGCTGGGTTCAAACCCACCAGCTCCGGTGTATGTGGCTGGCGCCCTAGCCACTAAGCTACAGGCGCCAAGCCAGAAGAGATTTTTTTTTTTTTTTGAGACAGAGTCTCATTTTGTTGCCCTCGGTAGAGTGCCCTGGTCACAGCTCACAGTAACCTCCAACTCCCGGGCTTAAGCAATTCTCCTACCTCCGCCTCCCAAGTAGCTGGGACTACAGGCACCTGGCTATTTTTTGGTTGCAGCCATCATTGTTGTTTGGCAGGCCCGGGCTGGATTTGAACCCTGCAGCTCAGGTGTGTGTGGCTGGCGCCTTAACCGCTTGAGCCGCAGGCACCGAGCCAGGTCGAGATGGTTTTAATAACAGTCTGCAAGCAATTAATTTATTATGGTCTCTGTGTAAGCAAATCTCTCTGCTAATGATTTATAGATGCTCCCAGCACTAACATCATTGCCTCAACTCCAGCTCAGATCATCAGGAATTAGATTCTCATAAAGAGCACACACCCTAGATCCCTCCCATGTGCAGTTTACAGTAGGGTTTGTACTCCTATGAAATCTAATACCATGGCTGATAACAGGAGATGGAGCCCAGGTGGTGGTATGAGCAATGAGGAGCAGCTGTAAATACAGATGAAACTTTGCTCACCTCCTGCTGTGCAGCCCATTTCCTAACAGGCCACAGAGTGGTACTGGTCCAAGGCCCAGGGGTTCAGGACTACAGGTTTAGGTAACTTGTTCAAAGTTTCTCCAAAGTAATGGGATACTCTCTATAACTTACCTGTAACTCAAATAGGAGTATAATCTCAAAGTGCTTGGTCTGTAGGGGTTCTACACATGTGGCTCTGCCTTTAGGGTGTTTGATAGACTCTCAACCTTAAGGTCCAAAAAAATGGCTGACATTCCAAGAGGTCTGACATGGATTCAGATGAACTCACACATAGTAGTTGTCTGGGGGCCCCTGTCTTTCTGAGTGGGCACCAGCTATCTCCCAGATCTGTGAACTCCTCCAGAACCTACTACAATGACCAGGAAAATGCTGTTTCCAGAAGAGAAATCAAAGAGAATGTGATGGCCCTACTTTCCATTTATCTTTGGATAGATGAGTAATCCAAGCATTCAATTCAAGAAACATGTTTCAGTTTGTGTCTTGAAACCTGCGCTTGACCTTTTCAGAAGACATAAGAACCCATGGAACTGTTCTGAGCCCCTTCAAATCCAAAAGCATTCAAGTGGGGCAGTACCTGTGGCTCAGTGGGTAGGGTGCCAGCCCCATATACTGAGGGTGATGGGTTTGAATCCGGCCCCGGCCAACTAAAACAGCAGTGACAACTGCAACAAAAAATTGCTGGGCATTGTGGTGGGCACCTATAGTCCCAGCTACTCGGGAGGCTGAGGCAAGAGAATTGCTTAAGCCCAAGAGGTGGAGGTTGCTGTGAGCTGTGACGCCACTGCGCTCTACTGAGGGTGACAAAATGAAATTCTGTCTCAAAAACAAAAGTATTCAAGTGGGCACCCCCTGACCTATCATCCATCAGCATGTGGTTCCAGGCCTGGTATTACCCTGAAGGAAAGCCTAGAGCAGTGCTCGGAGGAGTCAGTTCCCTGCTTCCAGGACTCAGTTTCCCTCCCTCAGATCTAGTCACACCCATGTCACTCCTAAGTGTTGATGGAGCTCAGCAGGAACTCAGGCAAAGCCAAAAGTAGAGAGAGGAAGGATATGTGCTTGATATGATGTTTTACACCAGGGGTCCTCAAACTTTTTAAACAGGGGGCCAGTTCACTGTCCCTGAGACTATGGGAGGGCCAGACTATGGGCCCCAAGACAAGTTGGCTGCTAAGCAAGACAGGCAGTGGCAGCAAAAACACCCAGCAGGCTAGATAAATGTCCTAGGTGGGCTGCATGTCGCCTGCGGGCCGTAGTTTGAGGACACCTGTTTTACACAGTCAGAATGCCAAAACCAGAAGGAAGGGTCCAAGGGGATGGGGGCAGTGGTCTCTTTCTTCTCTGGAGAGCTTTGCCCCTCACCCACCCTGGACTGTCCATTTGGCTCAGGGCCTTTCTGGAATTGAGGCAAAGCACATAGTGACCAGAGGACCCTTTCAATATGGTCCTATGGTACATGGTCCCAGACTGGGCAACATGTCTGTAAATCAGCTAGTTGGCTTTTTATTAATGCCATGTGTCACATTAACACGTTTTCTGTTGTTGACTCATCCTGAGACAACCCTGAGTTGATTGTGATAAATAACAAAAGGTAAACAAACAAAAAACTTGAACAGACCACTGGATTCAATGTACCAGTTTTGTTAGGATTTTCACATTTATGTTCGTAAGTGAGCTTGGTTAAAATTTTCTTTTTCCTGTACTCTTCTTGGCTGGTGTAAGAACCCAGGTCATATTTACTTCATAAAAAGAGTTTGCTAGCTTTCCTTCTTCTTTTCCTCATTTTAATTCTTTGACAGTGGAATGATATTTGTAATGGGCTTTGGATTTTATAAAAACACACCCCCAGAGTCTGCCTGCTCAGCAGGGGACTTGGCACAGAGAAGCAGACAGACACCTCTTTTTTTGTTTATAGTTTGCATTGGCTTATTTATGGCACTTTTTGTTTCTGGGACCGTTCTGCTGGGAGCCAGCCATTTCCCTGAGAAAGAAGGGATGGGGTGAAGGGAAGCCAAAGATGGGGAACAGGGGAGCTGTACTGGGGCCCTCCAGAGCCTCACCCCCAGCACTCCCTGCAGCCACCCAGGGTTCCTGGGCTGAAGCTCTGCTCGACCCTCCCTCCCCTTATAGGCACCATGTTCCGCAAGAAAAAGAAGAAACGCCCTGAGATTTCAGCCCCACAGAACTTCCAGCACCGTGTCCACACCTCCTTCGACCCCAAAGAAGGCAAGTTTGTGGGCCTCCCCCCACAATGGCAGAACATTCTGGACACACTGCGCCGCCCCAAGCCTGTGGTAGATCCTTCGCGCATCACACGGGTGCAGCTTCAGCCCATGAAGGTAAGAAGGGCAGGTGGGGATGGCAGGTCCAAGTGTAGGCTCTCCAGCTCCACCATGCTAGGCTAGATGCCAAAGGCCCCTGGAGGAACCATGCAATTAGCAGTTAGCTGCTATTTAATACTTTGCTAATCATTCTGCCATGCTTTCCCTGGGTGACCCAGGGAGGAGGAGCTAGGGGAGACCCTCTCTGCAAGGTGGTAGGGTTGCCAAATTTAGCAAATCAAAATATAAAATGCCCAATTAAAACTGAATTTCAGCTAACAACAAATTGTCTTCTAGCACATGTCCCATGCAGTATTTGGACCTGTAGCCCCAAAGGGGCTGGGGCTGTCCCAGACCAGGGGAATTGAGTCAAATGGTTTGAGACAAGTAGACCCAAGAGCCTGGTAGGAGTTTGAGTCAAGGGCCCTGTCAGAGTTTGGAGGCCACAAAGCCTACATGTGGGACCTAATCTCTGCATCCTCAAACCTCTCCAAAGGCCACAGGTAGTCCTGGGGGATGGAGCCCTTGCCCCAGTGCTTTGCGGCTTCCCAGGCTCAGCTGACCACAGTGCTGGGCATGAAGGATTGTAACCCCATGGTATGCACCTGTCTGCCCTGCTGATAGTCAGCTTTCTCCCTGTGTCCCTACACCCTGCACCCCCACAGGCCTGTCCACTATGAACCCTGGTAAATGACTCGAGAAATTGGCTTGGCACCTGTGGCTCAAGCAGTTAAGGTGCCAGCCACATACATGTGAGCTGGTAGGTTTGAATTCAGCCCCACCTGCCAAACAACAATAACAGCTGCAACCAAAAAATAGCCAGGCGTTGTGGCAGGCACCTGTAGTCCCAGCTACTTGGGAGGCAGAGGCAGGAGAATCACTTGAACCCAGGAGTTGGAGGTTGCTGTGAGCTGTGATGCCACCATTCTACCCGGGGCGAAAGCTTGAGGCTCTGTCTCTAAAAAAACAAAGACTCAAGAAATCAATAAATGGGTGTAAATGAGGTCCTTAGGTGGTCCTCCCCATGGCCCCTGGTGATGCTCTCTGACCCTGACCCCTGGCCATCTCTCATTCTTTTCTCTTCCCTCTACAGACAGTGGTGAGGGGCAGCTCAGTTCCCGTGGACGGTTACATCTCCGGGCTGCTCAATGATATCCAAAAGTTGTCAGTCATCAGTTCTAATACCCTGCGTGGCCGCAGCCCCACCAGCCGGCGGCGAGCACAGTCCCTGGGGCTGCTGGGGGATGAGCAGTGGGCTACCGACCCAGACATGTACCTCCAGAGCCCCCAGTCTGAGCGCACTGACCCCCACAGCCTCTACCTCAGCTGCAGTGGGGACACACCAGCAGGCCACAAGCAGATGCCATGGCCCGAGCCACAGAGCCCAGGGGTCCTGCCCAATGGGCTGGCCACAAAGGCACAGTCCTTGGGCCCTGTGGAGTTCCAAGGTACCTCACAGCACTGCCTACAGCTGGGTGCCTGCCTGCAGAGTTCCCCACCAGGCGCCTCACCCACCCTGGCTGCGGGTAGGCGTGGGATGAAGTCTGCCAAGCATGGCTCAGAGGAGGCCCGGCCACAGTCTTGCCTGGTGGGCTCAGCCACAGGCAGGCCAGGTGGGGAGGGCAGCCCCAGCCCTAAGACCCAGGAGAGCAGCCTTAAGCGCAGACTATTTCGAAGCATGTTCCTGTCCACTCCTGCCACAGGCCCTCTGAGCAGCGGCAAGCCAGGCCCTCCACCACAGAGCAAGGTAAGTTGGGCTGGGGCTTCCCTCTGCTGCCACACTCAGGAGGGTAGGGAGCCTGGCCTGGCAGGTGTCCTATGGGGAACAGATGTCAGGGACACAGGCCCTGCCTGGCCTTTCCCACTTCAGAGTCAGGGCTAGGGAGAAAGGGAAAGGCCTAAGTGACCACGTCTCAGCTGAGGATTCTACCTTGACCCAGCTCAGCCCGTGCCCTCTAAAGGGGTTGGCCAGCTCTACGCCCCCCTCACCCCATTACCGCCTGAGGACTTCCAGAATCCCTTAGGTGACAGAAATGTACCTGGTAACCTCTTTCCCAGGGGAGTTGGCTTCTTCCTCCCTCCCGCCCTTCCTTTCTTTCTCTGCTTTTCTTCATGGTAGTTGTTTTCTTTCACATTCTGTCCTTGGTCCCCAGTGTGTGGCCATGTGAAAACCTGGAGGATTGAATTGGTCTGGTCCAGGAACAGCAGGGTGGCCAACTTTGCCAGTGTGGACATGAACATTTCCTCAGAGAAAGAAAAGAACGAAGGGAGCCCCAAGGGTGACGTTCCCCTGCAGGCAGATGGGAGCACATTGTGCTTTTTATAGGCCCCGTCCATAGTGACAGTAATATCCTTTCCCATTTGGCAGATGAGAAGACTGACTCAGAGAGGGTGAGACAGCCGCAGGCCTTGTGAGTGAATCAGTGAAGGAAGGTGGGAGGGGGAGCTCACTCAGAATGGCCTGTCGGTCCCAGGCACTCTTGCTCTTGCTCCTGAACAGGCTTCCTAACCACGGCAGCCAGTTGTTCTCTAGCTCCTTCCCGAGGGGGGTTTAAAGCAAGCCTGAGAAACAGCTGCCAACAGTGGCATGTGTAATGAAGCCTCCTCTCCCTTCTGGCAGGGCTTTATGAACAAGCCTGGGTCTTCCCCTGTCAGCAATGGGGTGAGTGTGGTCCAGCCTGACATGGTGGGGGCTTGGGGAATGGCCTGGACTTACAGCCTTTCTAGGTCATTGCCAACTGAGGTACCCAAGGAGGGTTCTTGGCTTTGTATACTCAGTCCCCCACTGGGACAAAGGACAGTGGGCTGGGATCCCCCATGGGGTGTGGCTTGATGTTCTGTGTGAGGAACATGGATATAGGTGAGCCGAGGGGTCTCAAAGGCTGTATCCCTGGGGAGACACCCCTCAGAAAGCTAATGTGGGAGAGGGGCAATGTACAACATAGGAGATGAGAATAGGAGCTTAAGCCCCCTCAGCTTTCTGGGGGTCCTTCTGGGTGGGCTTCAGGGATTTGGATAAAAGGAGTGTCACCACTGGTCTGGGCACTGACGAGTATCTTTCTGGGCTCCTGCCAGCACCTCACAGCAAGGGAAGAGGGCAGATCCACCCTGCACACTTTACTACCTACTATGGGTGTTCCACACACCTATGGAAGCAAATGGTGGTCATCTTGAACCTGGAGATATCACCGTTACAAATCCAGGGGAGTAGTTTCTTCCCTGGCACCTCAGACAGAACTTTCTAGATATATACCCTCAAGCTAGAGACTTCCTCTGAGTGGCTCCAGGACAGGGTTTCTCAATCTCCACACTGTTGACATTTGGAGCAGACAGTCCTTTGCTGTGGGGGCTCTCCTGTGCATGGCAGTGGCATCCCTGACCTCTACCTACTAAATGCTAGTAGTACCTCTAGTTGGGACAACTAAAAAATGACTCCCAGCACTGCCAGATATCCCTTGAGCGACCCTGTTGAGAACCATTCATTGCTTTAAGCAAATTCCAACACGACTGGGAGTAGCAGGTGTCCTCCTCCTCCTCCCTCAGGCCCCAAACTAAGCCAGCAGCCCTCTGCCCTCGGCATATCACAAGGGTTGACTCTGGACACTTGTAGCAGCTTCCAGCAGTAGTCCATGCACTGGCACCCTGGGAGGTTAGGCCACCAAGACTGTGATTGCCAGAGAACAAGCCACTCCTATACCCAGCCCCATGCAGCATGGCCTGGAGTCAGTCACTTTGGCCAAAGACAGCAAGAAGACTGAGAGTATGGGGACAGGCAGGACAGTTTGTTGGGGGCTTTGGGGCCTTAGAAGTATTCCACTTAGAGTTTGAAGGGCACACTTAGTTAAGCATGTACTGTCTACCATGTTCTCCATTATGTGCTGAGGATGTACAGCACCAGTAAGACCACAGCACTGGGCCAGCTGTCAGGAGTCCCATGGTTCTAGCACTTCTGGGATAATAGAACCCACAGGGTGCTGAGAATTAAATGAGATAATGCATTTAAGGCACTTGTCAAAGTGGTAAGCCCACAATAAATGGCTTTATTTTTGAAAACATATATTAAGATATGGCTTCTCCCTTTAGGACACTTATGGTATAGCCCCCTAAACCCATAGCTAGGGAGCCATGGCCAAGGGAGGGAAAAATGTAGCATCACTATAACTATATGCATGACTGTTCTACTGGCTTCTTTATTTTTTTTTTTGAGACAGAGCCTCAAGCTATCCCCCTAGGTAGAGTGCCATGGCATCACAGCTCATAGCAACCTCCAACTCCTGGGCTCAAGCGAGTCTCCTGCCTCCGCCTCCCAAGTAGCTGGGACCACAGGCGCCCACCAGAATGCCCGGCCATTTTTTGGTTGCAGCCATCATTGTTGTTTGGCGGGCCCGGGCTGGAGATTCGAACCCGCCACCTTAGGTGTACATGGCTGGCGCCTTAGCCTATTGAGCCACAGGCGCCGAGCCATTATGGGACTTTATGCAGCATTCAAACACATGAGTTATAGGTATACCAGAATGGGAAGATGAATGCCCCAGAGGAATGTAAACCATACTAGAGAATATTATAAATGAAAATTTCCCAAATGTCACCCAAGATTCTGACACACTTCTTTCAGAGGGATATTGGACCCCAGATCACCTCAACACAAATAGTTTCTCCAAGATACATTGTGATGAACCTGTCCAAAGTCAAGACAAAAGAAAATGTTTTGCAAGCTGCCAGGAGTAAGCGCCAGTTGACCTATAGAGGAAAATCCATCATGGTGACTGCAGACTTCTCTAATGAAACTTTTCAAACCAGAAGACAATGGTCATCTATCTTTAATCTACTTAAACAAAACAATTTCCAGCCCAGAATTCTATATCCCACTAAGCTAAGCTTTAAAATTGACAGAGAAATCAAATCTTTTTTTTTTTTTGAGTTTTTGGCTGGGGTGGGGTTTGAACCCACCACCTCCAGCATATGGGGCTGGGGCCCTACTCTTTTGAGCTATAGGTGCTGCCTAGAAATCAAATCTTTTACTGATATGTAAACATTGAGGAAATTTACCACAACAAGACCAGCTCTACAGGAAATACTTCAACCTGTTCTACACACTGACCATCACAATGGACACTAGCAAAGTAAGCACCCAGAAATTAAAGGACAGAATCTAGCTTTCACAGTGATGCAAAAGATAAAACTAAGCAATGGGTTTTCACAAAATAAGATAAATACAACACTACCACACTTATAAATTATCTCAATAAATGTTAACGGCTTGAATTCCCCACTGAAGAGGTATAGATTGGCTGATTGGATTAAAAAATACAAGTCATCCATTTGCTGTCTTCAGGAAACACACCTAGCCTCAAAAGATAAATTAAAACTCAGAGTTAAGGGTTGGAAGACAATTTTTTAGGCAAACAGAATTCAGAAGAAAAGAGGGGTTGCGATCTTATTTTCAGATACAAGTGGATTTAAAGCAATTAAAGTCAAAAAAGACAAAAATGGACACTTCATATTAGTCAAGGGAAAATACAAGAAGACATTACAATTCTAAACGTTCATGCACCCCAACTTAAATGCTCCCAGATTCTTGAAACAGACCTTAATTAGTCTAAACAATATGATACCCTATAACACCATAATAAAAGGGTACTTTAACACTCTTCTTATAGAGCTGGAAAGATCCTCTAAACAGAAATCAAACAAAGATATGAGAGACTTAACTGAGACCCTAGAACAACTGTTTGATAGATTTATATAGAATCCTCCATCCCAAAGCTAAAGAATATACATTCTTCTCATCGGCCTGTGGAACATTCCTCAAAATTGATCATATTTTAGGACACAAAACAAACCTCAACAGAATCAAAAGAATTGAAATTTTACCTTGTATCTTCTCAGATCGCAAGGCATTAAAGGTGGAACTCAACCCCCCAAAAAAGTTCAATCTCACCCAAAGGCATAGAAATTAAACAACCTTATACTGAATGACAGTTTGTTGGAGGAAGAAATAAAAGAGGAAATCATTAAGTTCCTTGAGCATAACAACAATGAAAACACAAGCTACCAAAACCTGTGGGATATAGCAAAAGCAATCCTGAGAGGAAAATAGACTTTAGATACCTACATCCAAAAAACAGAAAAAGAGGGCATCGACAAACTCACAAGCCATCTTATGGAATTGGAAAAAGAAAAACAATCTAGGCCTAAACCCAGCAGAAGAAAAAAATATCCAAAATTAAATAAGAGATTAATGAAATTGAAAACAAAAGAATCATTCAGAAAATTAATGAAACAAGGAATTTGTTTTTTTTTAATAAATAAAATAGATAAACCTTTGGCCAGACTAACTAGAAATAGAAAAGTAAAATCTCTAGTAACCTCAATCAAAACTGATAAAGGGGAAATAACAACTGATACCACAGAGATACAACAGATTATTTCTGAATACTACAAGAAACTCTTTGCCCAGAAATTTGACAATGTGAAGGAAATGGATCAATATTTGGAATTACGCCCTCTCCCTAGACTTAGCCAGGAAGAAACAGATCTCCTGAACAAACCAACTTCCAGCACTGAAATCAAAGAAACAATAAAAAATCTCCCCCCCCCTACAAAATGCCCTTGTCCAGATGGCTTCACACAAGAATTCTATCAAACCTTGAAAGACGAGCTTATTTCCATACTGCAGAAATTATTTCAAAAAATCGAAGAGGAAAGAATCTTCCCCAACACGTTCTACAAAGCAAACATTACTCTGATACCAAAACCAGGAAAAGACCCAACTAAAAAGGAGAACTTCAGACCAATTTCACTAATGAATATAGATGCAAAAATTCTCAACAAACCTAGCCAATAGATTACAGCTTATCATCAAAAAAGTCATACATCATGATCAAGTAGGTTTCATCCCAGGGAAGAAAGGCTGGTTTAACGTATGCAAATTCATAAACGTTATTTACTATATCAACAGAAGCAAAAACAAAGACAACATGATCCTCTCAATAGATGCAGAAAAATAATTCAGTAAAATCCAGCATCCTTTTCTAATTAGAACACTGAAGAGTATAGGCATAGGTGGCATATTTCTTAAACCGATCAAAGCTATCTATGACAAACCCACAGCTAATATCTTACTTAATGGAGTAAAACTGAAAGATTTTCCACTTAGAATTGGAACTAGACAAGGTTGTCCTCTATTGCCACTACTATTCAACATAGTGCTGAAAGTTCTAGTCAATACAATTAGTCAAGACAAGGAAATAAAGGGCATCCAAATGGGAGCAGAGGAGGTCAAACTCTCCCTCTTTGCAGATGATATGATCTTATACTTAGAGAACCCCAAAGACTCAACCGCAAGACTCCTGGAAGTCATCAAAAAATGCAGGAAAGTCTCAGAATATAGAATCAAGTCCACAAGTTAGGAGCCTTTGTATACACCAATAACAGCCAAGATGAGAGGCTAATTAAGGATACAACCCCCTTCACCATAACGTCAAAGAAAATGAAAGACCTAGGAATATACCTAACAAAAGAGATGAAGGACCTATATAAAGAAAATTATGAGGCTCGGTGCCTGTGGCTCAAGGCCAGCCACATACACCTAAAGTGGCGGGTTTGAATCCCCAGCCCAGTCCCGCCAAACAACAATGATGGCTGCAACCAAAAAATGGCCGGGCGTTATGGCGGGTGCCTGTAGTCCCAGCTACTTGGGAGGCTGAGGCAGGAGACTCACTTGAGCCCAGGAGTTGGAGGTTGCTGTGAACTGTGATGCCATGGCACTCTACCCAGGGGGACAGCTTGAGGCTCCATCTAAAAAAAAAAAAAGAAAGAAAATTATGAGACCCTAAGAAAAGAAATAGCAGAGGATAGCAACAAATGGAAGTATATACCATGCTCATGGCTGGTAATAATCAACATTATTAAAATGTCTATACTTCCCAAAGCAATCTTCAGATTCAAAGCCAGCCCTATTAAAATACCAACCTCATACTTTCAAGACTTGAAAAAAATAATTCTTTGTTTTGTATGAAATCAGAAAAAACCCCGTATAGCTAAGGCAGTTCTTAGTAATAAAAACAAAGCCAGGGACATCAGCCTACCGGACTTTAGGCTGTACTACAAGGCCATAGTGGTCAAAACAGCATAGTACTGGTGCAAAAATAGAGACATAGACATTTGGAATCGAACAAAAAGCCAGGAAATGAAACTAATATCTTACAGCCACCTAATCTTCAATAAACCAAATAGGAACATACACTGGGGGAAAGAATCCCTATTCAATAAATGCTGGGAGAACTGGATATCCACATGTAAAAGAGTGAAACTTAGACCCACACCTTTCTCCACTCACAAAAATTGATTCAAGATGCATACTTAAATTTAAGGCATGAAACAATAAAAATCCTCAAAGAAAGCATAGGAAAAACACTTGATGATATCAGTCTGTGGAAAGACTATGAAGAGGACTTCCGTGGCAATTACAACAACAACAAAAATGAACAAATGGGACTTAATTAAACTGAAAAGCTTCTGTACAGCTAAGAAAACAGCAACCAAAGCAAATAGACAACCTACACAATGGGAAAGGATATTTGTATATTTTGAATCAGACAAAAGCTTGATAACTAGGATCTATAAGAACTCAAATTAATCCACATGAAAAAAGCCAACAATTCCATATACCAATGGGCAAGAGACATGAATAGAAACTTCTCTAAAGAAGACAGATGTGGCTCGGCACCTGTGGCTCAAATGGCTAAGGCACCAGCCACATACACCTAAGGTGGCAGGTTCGAATCCAGCCGGGGCCCACCAAACAACAATGATGGCTGCAACCAAAAAAAATAGCCAGGTGTTGTGACGGGCGCCTGTGGTCCCAGCTACTTGGGAGGCGGAGGCAGGAGACTCGCTTGAGCCCAGGAGTTGGGGGTTGCTGTGAGCTGTGATGCCAGAGCACTCTACCCAGGGGGACAGCTTGAGGCTCTGTCTCAAAAAAATAAAATAAAATAAAATAAAAATAAACTTAAAAAAAATTAAAAAAAGAAGACAGATGAATGGCTAGCAAACATATTTTTTAAAATGCTCATCGTCCCTAATTATTGGAGATGCAAATCAAAACTGAGATATCATCTAACCCCAGTGAGAATGGCCCACATCACAAAATCGTAAAACTGCACATGCTGGCATGGATGTGGAGAGAAGGGAACACTTTTCCACTGCTGGTGGGAAGGAACAACCTTTTTTGAAGGAAGTCTGGAGAATCGTCAAAGAACTCAAGCTAGACCTCCCATTTAATCCTGCAATCCCATTACCAGGCATCTACCCAGAAGGAAAAAAATCCTTTTATCATAAGGACACTTGCACTACACTGTTTATCACAGCCCAATTTACAATTGCAAGCAGACAGCCCTCAGAATTGGAGAAGATATTTGCTGGTTATGTCTCTGACAAAGGTTTAATAACCAGAATCCACAGAGCAGTCAAACACATTAGCAAGAAAAGAACAAGTGATCTCATCTCAAGGTGGGTAAGGGACTTGAAGGGAAACTTCTCTGAAGAAGACAGGCACATGGCCTACAGACATATGAAAAAATGCTCATCATCCTTAATCGTCAGAGAAATGCAAATCAAAACCACTTTGAGATATCATCTAACTCCAGTAAGATTAGCCCACATACAAAATCCCAAAACCAGAGATGTTGGTGTGGATGTGGAGAAAAGGGAACACTTTTACACTGCTGGTGGAAATGCAAACTAATACGTTCGTTTTGGAAAGATGTTTGGAGAACACTTAGGGATCTAAAAATAGACCTGCCATTGGAGCCTACAATTCCTCTACTAGGTATATATCCAGAAGACCAAAAATCACATTATAACAAAGATATTTGTACCAGATTGTTTACTGCAGCCCAATTCATCATTGCTAAGTCATGGAAGAAGCCCAAGTGCCCATCAACCCATTAAAGGATTAATAAATTGTGGTATATGTACACCATGGAATATTATGCAGCCTTAAAGAAAGATGGAGACTTTACCTCTTTCATGTTTACATGATGGAGCTGGAACATAATCTTCTTAGCAAATTGTCTCAGGAATGGAAGTAAAAGTATCCAATGTACTCTGCCCACTATGAAAACAATTCATAGATTTAATATGAAAGCTATAACCCAATTATAGTCCAAGAATATGGGGAAAGGGGAGAGGGAGGGAAGGGAAGAGTAGGATGGGTGGAGAGAGGGTAATTGGTGGGACAACACCTATTGTGCATTTTACAAGGGTACATGCAAACTTTACTAAATGTAGAATGTAAATGCTAACACAATAACTAAGAAAATGCCGTGAAGGCTATGTTAACCAGTTTGATGAAAATATTTTAAATTGGGCTCAGCACCTGTGGCTCAATCGGCTAAGGCACCAGCCACGTACACCTAAGGTGGCGGGTTCGAATCCCCAGCCCAGGCCCGCTAAACAACAATGATGGCTGCAACTAAAAAAAAAAAAAAAA